>JAOPHQ010001705.1:142500-165000 GCA_030340625.1 Merluccius polli | reverse complement strand
TAACATCCGGCAAATTATTATTTTATGCTTCTTGATATAATAATAATAATGATAATGATAATAATAATAATAATAATAATAATAATAATAATAATAACTTTATGTATATAGTTAAAAATACAAATAGGCAGATTAACAGTTATAATAAAAACCCAACAAGGGAAAGCAAGCAAAAAGTAATGAATAAAAGAGACAAAAAGATAAGCAATAAAACCATAAAACAATAATACCAGAAAGGAAAGTGACGCAAGTGAGGGAAACGTGGATGCAATGTAAGAGACTTGGGATGCACCCCAGGTCTATGGTGTTAAAGGCAGAGCTGAAGTCAATGAACAAGATGTGGGCATATGTTTTGGGTGACTCCAGGTGGTGTGTGATGGAGGGCCAGGTTGACAGCATCCTCAACAGACCCGGGGGTATACTACGAAGCTCGCTGAACATACCCAGGCTTTCTTTGGATAACCTGGATTGACAAATACGAAACTTGCAATCAGAGTTAAACGGTACCACAAAGCTCACTTACGAGTCACTTTGTCAAGCCAGGTTTTCCGCTTTAGTTTCAATGCGCGTTCACATAAAAAGGGCGTAACCCAACGTTATTCACCTTGACAAAATGGATCCGACGGAGCGAACACGGGATATGTATTTCACTCAGGAGGAGCAAGTAGTGATTATGAACTCATACGAGGAGTTTAAAAAGCAAATAACGGCAAGGGGCAATACAGTTGGCCATAATAAGGCTAGGGAGGTGTGCTGGCAAAAAATAGCAGATTCTGTGAATGCGTAAGAATTGTTTGCCATTAATCCCAATAGAGTGCATATGATTGCAAAATGCAAAAGCAACCTTCAACTTGCTTTATTGTGTAATTTAGGGAATTCATTTCAAATACATCCTATAAGAAACGTATTGCATGTGCTGGAAGGTAGCGACGGTGGTGTGGTGGATCAGTATGTGAGCTGATGCAGCGACCGGGGTGCATATCTTGCCTGTCCATCATCATGCCTTTTACCCCCATCTAGATTACCAAACTGGGTGATTCCATAACATTAATGAATAAGTATTCCATATGACATAAGAAATATAACTTATTAAACTACACATAAATGCACTTCACTTGGGAAACAAACCCAGCACGCAGAATCTCAAGACTGACGCGCTACCTCCACTCTACCACTCATTCACGCAAACAGGTGTTTTCTTTTATCCACAAGTTGATAAAATCCTTCCTTGACAATTTGTGTTGGCAAAAAGCTGGGAAACACCACAAACATATTTAGCAGTGTATTTAGGGCAGCTACAACCAGGCACACTGTATTTTTGCTTATATTTTCGGCATCACCAACTGTATGTAAATATGTACCCTTGGCAAAACATCGCAGTGAAATACAGACACACTGCGCAACAGTAAGCGCACGGCTTCTTTTTGTAGCATTGCCTACATAAGGTCCAACAAGGACAATCAAATAGTGAATACCCTCTGATGAGAACCTGTATCTCATAAAGAATATCCTCAGGCAATGCCAAGGGATCGGATCTGTCCCGAAAGATTCTCTGTCTCCGGAGGTCAACTGGAATACCCATAGACATCTTATACATGTATAAGATGTCTATGGGAATACCTACAAATGGTGACGCCATCGTAAAAGGAGGGGCTAGGAAGCGGCGCTCAGCTTTAAGCCAATCGGAAAGTCTTAGCTGAAAACCTCCTCCCGACCAGGTTTGGTTGCCAGCATAAGTTACCATGGTGATATAGCGACGCTAAAAGAGAGTGACTTTCGTATGACAGCTAACCCAGGCTTTGAGCGCAACATACCTCGCTAACCCACTAATCGAGGTTCGTAGTACACCCGCCCGATGGCTCAATTGGTGTGGCTCCATAAGGGTGGTGGTGGTTTTCAGGTATGAGAGGATGATGCACTCAAACGACTTCATGGCCACAGATGTTAGGGCGATTGGTCTGAAGTCCTCTGTGTCACCTGTTGCTTGTAGTTGGGGAGTTCATTAGACAGGCTGGTGTGGTTAAAGGGGTAGTTCGGAATTTTGGACATAGGACCTCATTTTCAAGTCAGCCAGTGTGTTATTTATCATTGGAGACGTTTTCAACAAATTTCATGGAGTCCTTCTAGTTGCATAGTTCGCTGGTGCTAAGCTAGCGCAAGTCAACGGTAACGACTAGCCTGCCAATAAAAACAGTCTTACCCACTCCACAGTACACCCAAGGCAAATCAATTATAACGCCAGACTATCGATGTAAATGTCTGTGTTGATAGAATAATGTTAGAAATAAAACCAACCTTGCATTGCATGAATCATCGCAGTTTGAGGGACTAGTTTCTCAGCAGCAGCGGAATTTTACTTTGCTCAGGTTAGTTGTGCAAGTTCAGTGCAGTTCTGAGCAATGACAGCGGCAGGTAAACAAACTATTATAGAGCCGGTAACCTAGGTAATATCACTCCACCGCTGCCATAGCCTACTACCAGGAAGTATAACGCTGCTGCTGAGACGCTCAAAAGTCGCTCAAAATGCAATGCCATGCAAGGTTGGTTTTATTTCTAACATTCTATCAACAGACATTTACATCGATAGTCTGGCGTTATAATTGATTTGCCTTGGGTGTACTGTGGAGTGGGTAAGACTGTTTTTATTGGCAGGCTAGTCGATACCGTTGACTTGCGCTAGCTTAGCACCAGCGAACTGTGCAACTAGAAGGACTGCATGAAATTTGTTGAAAACGTCTCTAATGATAAATAACACACTGGCTGACTTGAATATGAGGTCCTATGTCCAAAATTCCGAACTACCCCTTTAAAGTCACCAAGTTGGGGTGATGACTCCACAGATAAGTGATTGCTATGATTCAGGCTGATTGCTATGCAAGCATTTGACGAAGGTGTGATGTAAACATCGATCAAACAATGAAGGCAAAAATGTACAAATATATTTTACAACTAAACTAAAGATAGATGTTGAAACATTAGTTACGTATGTCACTATGGTTCTATGAATATCTGGATGACCCTCAGTGACAGTTCTACAGAATGGATATTATTTCTTATAACAGCCACCTCACATTCTGTCCAATTGACTAGGATTTGTGATGGTCATCCAGATATTCATAAACCCATAGTTACATGATTGACTAGGATTAATGATGGCCATCCAGATATTCATAGACCCATAATTACATGATTGACTAGGATTGCTGATGGTCATCCAGATATTCATAGACCCATAGTTACAGGATTGACTAGGATTGCTGATGGTCATCCAGATATTTATAGACCAATAGTTACAGGATTGACTAGGATTGCTGGTCATCCAGATATTTATAGACCAATAGTTACATGATTGACTAGGATTGCTGATGGTCATCCAGATATTCATAGACCCATAATTACAGGATTGACTAGGATTACTGATGGTCATCCAGATATTCATAGACCCATAGTTACAGGATTGACTAGGATTACTGATGGTCATACAGATATTCATAGACCCATAGATACAGGATTGACTAGGATTACTGAGTCATCCAGATATTCATAGACACATAGTTACAGGATTGACTAAGATTACTGATGGTCATCCAGATATTCATATACCCATAGTTACACACGTTACTTGCATTCTATTTCCTATCTTCCTGATGACAAATGCCAGAAGTGTCACAAGGAACACTTGCTTACCAAATAGTCTGGTGTCAGGACCCCAATGTGCGTCCAGATGCAACATTGACTGTAGAATCTTGAGAAGGTACAGGGCACTGACCAGGAAGAGAGGGGGGCCCCTTTCAAACTCCTGGTGGGATGAGGGGCTGTCTGCCTGAAGGCAGCTCAACATGCCCTAACCTTAACCCTGTGTAGGTTGGAGAGATGGTGACCCAGTGAGAGAGTCTCTGTTTAGATGTGTAGGGTTAGGCTAACCCTACCCCCGTTGTTCCTACCCACATAGTACACAAACAGCTGGTTGGGTTTCTGGACAAACTCAATGTTTTTATTCGGCACCTGAGTGCACCTACAGGGCATAAGAGGTTTGCCCTCCTTCTGTTGATTGAACCCAAGGGGGGCAGTACGTAACCAGTTCGACAACCTGAATCACATAGTCAGATTGCAGCACTTTGGGCAGAAAATCCATGTTTGGCAATAGAGTCACACCTGAGTTATCTGCTTTCCAGCAAAGCCACAATGGGCTAGTGCATGGCGCTCACTAACTCATTTGGCTGATGACGAGGAGAAAAGCAGTTTTATTGAACACTTCTGCTCAAAAGAGTGCTCAGGAGCTCAGGGCTTGTAGAACCAAGGGAAGGTCCCATGATGGCAATCACTCCCCTCTAGGGGGCCACATGCATCTGGTACTATGCAAGAACTGACTAAAGTGGTGTGCCCTGTGGGTGATGCATTCTATGTGTTCCATGCTGTGATGGCAGCATAAGCACAACCTTCACAGTGGAAACAAAGACCTTCACAGGAGAATGACCAGCCATCACTTGGGACTGAGGAAGTTCAAAATGGTTGCCAAAGCACAGAATACTGGGTTCTCCGCCCTACCACTCTGAGAAATTCCTCCAATGATATTCATAGTGTCCTATTTCACAGGGCAGTCGAAAGTGTTTTGAACAAAGCAGGCTCCCAGCCGAACAGCCTCAAGTCAGACCCTTCAGGGGCCATTCCCATAGCTGTAGCTGGTTGGGGTTGGGATGCCAAATCCCAACACAAAGCTGAGAGGATGTACCGCCATGTATGCTACTGTGTCATAGGCAAGAGATGAGAAGAGAGAGAGAGGAGAGAGGGTCTGTGATGTGACACTGTGGTATCGGACCTCATCCTTCAGAGCAGCGTCCGGTGGGAGCACCAAGGATGCAGGTGGGAGCACCAAGGATGCAAAACACTGATCCACTGGCAGTGTATGGTCCAAGCCAAGCTGTGCAGGGTTTTCCCAGCACAGCTTCGGTGCCTTCAAGAAAGTGAAACTGTGACCTCAGGGTCATTGATTTCCAGCCTTGCAGGAATGAGGACCCTCCATCGGGTTTGATATGGTCTGATCCCCCCCCAGGAGCTTGACCCATCTCTGGCCTCCATGGTAGAAGCTCTACCCCCTATGAGGAGCCACCGGCATAGCTAGGTGTATGCTCCTGGGTTTTGAGCCACGTATTGGAGGCTCGTGGACATCACATCCCCAAATCTTTCTCCTCACTGTGAGATGGCACACTGAGTGAGGCTGGGGACTCAGGGCTGAAAGCGTGCATTAAGCTTTGCAATGTCTACAGTCAAGGAATCCACATTATTTTATAGGTCGTTGAGAGTGAGAGAGAGGGGGAGAGAGGGAGGTAGAGAGAGAGGGCAAGAGAGAGCAAAAGGGGAGCAGAGAGAGAGAGGGGGAGAGAGGGGGAAGAGTGTGACAGATAGGGGGAGATAGAGAGATGCATAAGGACTGAATTGTGTTGAAACAGAAATGAGATCAGGGCTAAATGTTTGTGGGTTAAGTTTTTTTTTAAGAGAATCACACTGAAACAAAGAGCTAGCATAGCTCAAACAAAGAGCTAGCTAACTCAAACAAAGAGCTAGCTAGCTAGCATGTGAGACTATACTGTGTATTTAAATAAGCAGCGTGGATTTAAAAATACCTTTTGTATTTGAACATAAGGCGTGTATTTAAATATACCACATGTTTTAAATGTTGAAAGAAAACAAACAATAAATTACGTTTTAAATGTTGGAATACAATAAACAATAAATTACATTTAAAATGTTGAAATAATAAATTACATTTTAAATGTTTAAATAAAACAAATAATAAATTACATTTTAAATATTGAAATAAAACTAATAATAAATTACACTTTAAATGTATTTTAACATTTTAAAGTTTTATACAGAGCTTTTCTTCACCACAAATACACAGGAGTGTGTGTGTGTGTGTGTGTGTGTGTGTGTGTGTGTGTGTGTGTGTGTGTGTGTGTGTGTGTGTGTGTGTGTGTGTGTGTGTGTGTGTGTGTGTGGAGAGAGACATGGAAGGGTAATAGTATAGTAGAATTAACTCTTATAATAAAGATAGAAACAGAAAGTGAAGAAGATGCAGTTCAGTGACTGTTGTGATCAATAATTGCTATCATTTGAAAAACATACAGACAAACACAAACAGACAAAATATAATTTCAGTAAAAGTTCTAATAAGAGATAGTGGCAGACATAGAGGAAGGAGAGCAGTAATTCACTTCAGCAAAGTATAATATCCTCTTCAACCTCCTCTACCTCTTCCTCTACCTCCTTCTCCTCTCTCCTCCTCTACCTTCCCTACCTCTAATCATACAAGGGTTGCTGGTGGAATCTGATTAAAAATCAACAGAAAATATCTTTATAGAATCCTGGAATAACAAAATCATGATGCTCAGACAGACACACACGCACACAGTTGCTTTCCTGTGGTTTTGTAACTCGCTAGGGAAAACAACACTAAAGTGAAAGAAGTGAACATAGTGGTGACAAGGAGAACATCTGGATCAGCCTGGATCCTACAGAACCCTAATAGGTCAGGATCAGCCAATCATATATCCTTGATGACATTTCGGCCAAACTAATAAATATATATTTCTATATAATATATATTTATTAATATATATTTATATATAAAATCTCACCTCCACGACCAGTTTTAAGAAAAAAATCGCCTTCGCTCCTAGCTTCTATGAGATTTAACAAAATCTTTAAGTGTTTTTAGGATTATTTTAAACCTGAGGGTTAGGGTAAGGTTAGGGTTAGGGTTAGGATTAGGGTAGGTTAGGATTAGGGTAGGTTAGGGTTAGGGTTTGGGTCAGGGTTAGTAGTTTCATCCTGTAGTAGTTTGACCAGTGGCACAGGGTCTTCTGATAGTTCAGCACACCAGACCAGACCAGGGCCAGACCGGGCCAGACCAGACCAGGTCCTGCTCTAGCCCAGGACATCCAGGTAGACTGGGGAGGACTTCCCCAGGAGCAGTAGCAGTGTGTGAAGCTCCTGGATGTTGAGTCTGAGCTGAGGGTCCGTCTGCCAGCATCCCAGCATGATGTCATACACCTCCTTAGGACACGACCGTGGCCTGTCAAGGACCCCCCCCTGCACTAAGCATTCCATCACCTAGAGAGAGAGAGAGAGAGAGAGAGAGAGAGAGAGAGAGAGAGAGAGAGAGAGAGAGAGAGAGAGAGAGAGAGAGAGAGAGAGAGAGATTTTAATAGTACCTTTATTTAACTATTAAGAATCCACATTTTTGATCAAAAACACACAGATCAAACACAGTACATCCATTAAAAAAATATTAAAATTCAAACTAAAACCAATAAAACACACAAATTAGCCCGTGCAGACGGGTTAGAGAGATGTATTAGATGAGATGGTGAGAGAAGACCAGAGTATTGTCAGTAACTGAACACAGTGTGTTGGAGTGAGTCCAGGTCTTAATGAACTGGTCCATGGCCTGCATCTGACTGTAGTATTTAAAGTCTATGTGGACCCTGGCCTTCACCATCCGACAGAACAACAAGCTCACATCAACATCCAACATGTCCTCCTCTTTCCTCTTCCTACTCACATGCACTGCCATCTTGGCCTGTCCCAGTATGAAGTTTAAAAGTTTACACTTGCTCTCTGCTGCCTTTCTGTACTTAAAACCCAAGATAAAAACCTGAACAGAGAACTCTTCTCCAGCTGCTCTGAAGAGACTCTTCAAGAGAGTGAAGAGAGGAGTGAGTTGTGCACACTCAGTGTAACAGTGAAAAACTGTCTCCCTTTCACCACAGAACACACACCGGTCAGTGTGCCCTGGGGCAATGATCGACAGGAAAGAGTTGACCGCTAAAATACCATGTAGCACCCTCCACTGTAGGTCTGCTACTTTTTTAGTCAGAGGGCCTTTATAGAGACTCCTCCAGGCGGGCGTCACCTCATCTCCCAGCTGCAGGTGACCCCTCCATGGAGTGTCCACACGGTTCAAAGTCTTTCCATTCAAACATTTCACCATGACTCTGTACAGGACTTTGCCAGTGGCCTCCTGTAGGCTTAAAGTGCATTGCTGTGAGTTTAAAAACCAACCAGTGCAGTCTTTAAAAACCGGACGGACAGTGACAGGGGGAAACGGATCGTCAGTGCAGGGGGCAATAAAACCTTGGGAGTGCCGGCTCAGTAGAAGACGTTGATGTCCACTCAGGCAGCCTCTCCAGTGCTCCAACAGTCTGCCAATGCTCCTCACAGACCGGATCCCCACACCAGCTGCCAGGGCGGCCGCATCCTGCAGTCCAGCTCCAGCCAGGTGAACGACAGACCCCAGAGTCGTGACCCTGGCCTGACAGACCCTGGCTCCTGAAGCAGCCAGTGAAGAGAGACCGTGTTTTTCTCCCTCGCCATCAGTTTCCACACAGTGAAGGCTCCCCGGTAGAAAGGTGGCAATGTGCGAAGGTCTGCAGTGCTGAGGTCCATGAGGAACAGAGAGTCTTTTAGACCCAGCCCAGCGAACCGCTGCAGAATCATGTGGGCCAGCGGTCTCCAGACCAAGTCCTTAGAGCCATGCAGCAGTCGCTGAATAAACTGCAGCCTGAAAGCAGCTCCTCTACTGGCCAGGTGGACAAGTCCTTGCCCTCCCTCATCCTTAGGAAGGTAGAGGAAAGCTTGGGGGATCCAGTGAAGCTTATCTCAGAAAAAATTATCCAACATAGCTTGTATCCTGGAAAGCAGGTTAGGAGGAGGGTCCACACAGGCCAGTCTGTGCCAAAGGGAGGAGGACACCAGGTTATTGATAATGAGTGCCCTTCCTCTGTAGGACATGCTCGGTAGCAGCCAGCTCCACCTCCTGAGCCGAGCTTCAAACTTCTCCAGCACATTGTCCCAGTTCTTATTTAAAACAGTCTCATTGCCTAAGAACACTCTAAGGTATTTTATGCCCCCTGTCTTCCACGTCAGTCCTCCTGGTAAAACTAGCTTGGTTGTGGGCTTGTCACTTATCATCACCGCATCACTCTTACTCCAGTTTACCTTTGCTGATGATATCTCATTATACAGTCCAACATTAGTTTTTATGGTGTCAATGTCTTTTTGTGTGTTCACCATTAAAATAACATCGTCAGCATAGGCAGACAGTTTAAAAACAGCAGGACATCCATTAAAACAACACCATTGATCTATTTTCTTAATTTGTGAAGCAGAGGCTCTATGGCTAGGGAATACAGCATCCCTGATAAGGAGCATCCCTGCCGAACCCCCCTCTCCACATTAAAAGGGGCAGCCAGGCCACCGTTCACCTTCAGTATACTCGCAATGTCACGGTACAGTACCTGGATCTTAGCTATGAAACCTGGGTTGAACCCAAAAGCAGCCAGCACCTGCCACAGATACTGGTGTTCAACCCGGTCAAAAGCTTTTTCCTGGTCTACTGAAATCAGACCAGTGTCTGCGCCTAATGAGCCAGAGACGTCCAAAACATGCCTGATTAAAGTGATATTATCACTTATGGACCTGCCGGGCACACAGTAGGTCTGGTCCACATGTTTAACCTCACTAACAACCTGCCTCAGCCTCAGGGCCAGGGCTTTGGATAGGATCTTGTAGTCCCCACACAGCAATGAAACCGGTCTCCAGTTCTTTAAAAGCTGCAGGTCTCCTTTTTTGGGGAGCAGAGTGATTACAGCTCTCCTGCAGCTCAGTGGTAGTTGTCCCCGGTTCAGACTTCAGGTCTTGGAAGACCTCCAACATGTCTTCGCCAAGAACCGACCAAAAAGACTTATAGAACTCCACAGGGAGCCCATCAATGCCTGGAGCCTTCTCATTGGCCAGGCTCATGAGGGCTGTGTGGAGCTCGTCAGCAGTCAGCTCAGAGTCCAGGGCTGTGTTTGAGGCAGCATCCACCTGAAGCAGGTTATTAAAAAACTGTCCACCCAGCTCTGGGTTATCCACAAACTCATTTGAGTACAGTTCTTTATAAAAATGTATGGCATACCTCCGGATCTCTGGGCCTGTTGTGTGTGAGGAACCATCTTCAGCACGTAGCAAGTGGAAAAACTTCTTCTGGCCATTTTTCCTCTCCAGGCTGAAAAAGAACTGGGATGGAGCGTCCATCTGTGAGGCGTTCAGAAAACGAGACCGGACCAGCGCCCCCTGTGCTGTAATGCCCAGCAGGTTGGCTAAAGCAGCCTTTTTCCTTTTAAGGGCTTCAAAATGCCCTTGTTCTCCTGTACAGTCTGCCAAACCCTGCAACTGTACCACCTCGGTCTCTAGGTCCTGAAGAGACCGGGTAATGTACTTGGTGACATTGCGTGTATACTGTTTACAGAATTGTTGGATTTGGACGTTGCCAAAATCCCACCACTACTGTAAAGAAATAAAACTGGACTTCTCATCCTTATGTAAAACCCATAAATAATTAAGAGCCTCTCTAAAAGCATTATCTAATAAAAGAGCTGTGTTAAAATGCCAATATGCGCTGGTTATCTTAACATTTGAGATTAAAAAAAGAGCACTGAACCAGAGAATGGTCTGTGAAGCCGACAGGTATAATATGACTTGATTTAAAAATACTAAAGATGTTTAAAGCAATAAAACCGATCAAGTCGAGCCATAGATAACACATTATCACGGCTGTGTACTCCCAGGTATTTCTATGAAGCCCTCTCCATACATCCTGCAGCTCGTGAGCTTCAATGAGACGCTGAAGACGAGCACATGAAGCAGGGTGGGGCTCCAGGTGATTCCTGTCTGCATTAGGATGCTCTGTGCAATTAAAATCACCTCCCAGAAATAAATATTCTTCAGTGCTGCAGCTGCTAATGGCATCGGATAGAATGTCTAAAATGTCTAACATCCTATCTTTGCTAAAAACAGGGGCATAAACACAAATAAAAACCATTTTAATATTCTCAAACTGTGCTCTGACCTTCAAAATGTGACCTGATAAAACATCCTGCACCTCGACAGAGTGAGGGTTAAAAGCTTTGTTAAAAAGCACGCCGACTCCAGCACTATTAAAAGATTTGTGGCTGAGAAAAACCTGGCCAGGCCACTCCTTCCAGTCTCTTTCATTTTCATCATTACTATGGGTTTCTTGAATAAAAACTACGTCCAGTTTCTTAAAATCAATAAGTTTATAAATAGAAGCTCTCTTCACATCACTTCTGGCACCGTTAATATTTAAAGAACCAATATTTATATTAGTCATAATAAGGGATGCTCCAATCAATCGGCCGCCCCTAAACAGGTTGATCGGTGGGCTCTCAAAGTGCAGATCAGAAAAGCCGATCGCATATAAATATATATATATTTCTTTTTATCCGAGACTGTTTTTCTGTGCGTGACGTAAATTATATGAGATTGTTTTGTTTTCCGCGCGTGACGTAAATTACCTGCGACTGTTTTTCCGCTCTAATGAATGATGCTGGCACTGGCAGCATGAGTTCTCCGGTCTGGAATTTTTTCACAGTTTCCGAAAAAATGCAAAACTTGCTGTTTGCAAGACATGCAACGCCGAAAATTCCAAGAGGTGGTAACCAACCACGACAATTTAATACAACTAACCTCATCCGACATTTGAGAACGCGCCACACAACAGAATACGGCGAGTATGAGAAACAAGCCCGGGCAAATCAAATCCAAATCAAAATAATGAGAAATATATATTTTTTCCATCGAATGGATGTAATTTGTGTTTCCTTATGGTTAAGGGCTATTAAGCGATGCAGTGGCAGTAAACTGCATGCCTCTTTTTTGTTTAAAATGATTTTGAAGCCTTTTTTGCCTCACTTGGGGAGTAAGGCAAGTAAATTAAGTACATTTTATTTATTTTTATTTTTATTTCATCTATTGCTCTTGACAGGGCATGTAATGTTTACACAAATAAAAAGTTGATTGTGGTACATAAAGATCTTGATTGTATTTATTTATTTTAGTACAAATGGTTTTACCACTATAAGTGGTGCACAAGGCTAGATTGTAAATACACGACATTGAGGATTATTATTATTATTATTATTCTCCCATCCATTCTGTGATCGGTGATCGGTATCTGCAGATTTATGATTCCTGTGATCAGTGATCGGATCGGCCCCCAAAAATGCTGATCGGAGCATCCCTATTCATAATTATATGAAAATAAATTTTAAAAAACAGCTACAATATTGTGGTAAGGCATTTTAAAATGAATCATCATTGAGGTCAGCAAGCTTCACCCTGGCTTTTGTAACAAACTTGTTCAGTCTATAGACTTCCTTCGTTTCAAATGAGTTGTCTAACTTTTTAAGTGTGTCACAGACACACTTGTGTCACAGACACAATGAAGCCCTTGAGGTCGGGGAAGAAGTTCTCCACCTGCACAGCTGTTTTCCTTTTTGTGTCCTTCAGGAACTTTTTTATTTCTCTTAATGAATAAGTGGGGGTGTGAACCTCCTGAGATGGAGTCATGTCACACTCTTCACCCACTTCATCCCCACTATCTTCCTCCACCTCCTCCTCCTCATCCTCCTCATCCTCCTCCTCCCCCTGACACTCACTGATTTTCCTTTTTCCTGATCTTTTATCCTCAGCCATGTCCTCCTCCACCACCTCATTCACCTCCTCGTCAACATTCACATTATGTTCCTTATCCTTCTTTTTCTTTTCCTGTTTATTTTTATTATCAGGTGTGACCATGCTCTTTTTAGCGGTAATATTTTCCTCTAAGGTTACAGCCTGTTCCTGCTCCATCCCCTCCCGTTCACTTTGGTCTGCCGTCACATCAGACCGCTGCACACCGGCCGAGTCTGACTCAGCCACCGGCGGCTGCGCGTCAGGTGAGCCCGTCTCACCTGAGCCCGCATCACCTGAACCACTCTCACCATCAGCTGCCGACTCACCGGAGGCCGAAGCGCTAGGTCCACCGGAGGACGAAGTGCTGGGTCCACCGGAGGCCGAAGCGCTGGAACCCCAGCGCCGGTGCATCGCCGGTGCATCACCCCGGCGCTCGGCCCCTCAGCGCCCCCGGCAGCCTCCTTGGCCTCAGGGCAGGCTCGAGCCAAGTGCCCCTTAACCCCACAAACAAAACACCTCATCGTCTCAGATGTGACAAACGCAATATAATTGAAACCGTCCACCTTAAAAGACAAAGACAGATTGAGATCTTTAGCTCCGTCTTTGAGCACCATGAACGTCTGCCGCCGGTAACACACAACGTGCTTCATCTCCGGTCGGGTTTTACTTCCCATCATCATCATCTTAATTGGGGAGATAACTCGTCCATAGCGGGACAGTTCTGTGGTGAGATCCTCATTTTTAATGAAAGGTGGTGTGTTGGAGATCATGATCCTCCTCGCCGGGTTAGCCAGAGGAAACCCCGGCATGAAGGTACCATGGATCACCACGCCGCTCTCCACCACTTTCTCCGCCTTTGCCACATCATCCAAGAAGATGACGATGGCACTGTTCATACGTGAGGCAGCTTTCACACTTTGAAACCCCACAAGCTCTCCGAATGGCGTACGCTGCATCTTCAACTGAACAGGCGACAGCCAGCAAAAGTTTTACCGCATGTCGCCTCGTCAGTTTCTGCAGCTCCACCTCATCCACTCCGACATCGGGCATAATGCCCGCTGTCACACACACACACACACCAACCGGAACAAGGTCAACAAACTACACTAAAACATACAAAACAAACAAACAAACAATTATAGAAAGGTTTTAGAAAACACACTCACCACCGTCAATCGCTCCACCTCACACTCGCTCCGCTCACACTCACGCATGCGCACAGAGAGAGAGAGAGAGAGAGAGAGAGACTATAACTATATATATACACACACACCATAACCAGAGCTATTATAACGAGAGCTATGCCACTCTCATTGACCATAATGTGACAGGAGACTGCAGTACCATGCCTGAGCACCGGGGGCAGAGTGCTAGACAGTGTAGAATGCTTGGGGATGAATGGAGCTAAATGCTATAAAATGAGAACCCTGGCTGTGTTCGGAACCGCATACTAACGTACTGCTGCCTACCAGTACCAGTACGATGTCCTGCATACTGCCTACTAAATGAATGATTAAGTATTCCATTACCAGCAGACCGTTCACACTGAAGTATACAGCCAAGTATCCCAGAATGCATTTCACACCGACCGGCAGTGATAGCTGAGATTTTTAAGCAGGCTAAAAGCTGTTGTAATTTGTTTGTGTGTCACTTTATTTAGTTTTAATATTTTTCGGTCGATAAAGTCACCCTGTAGATTTCCAATGTGTGGTCTTTTTATCTAAATGACGCTTCTTTGGAAATTGGTTCCAACGTTTTTCGAGATCTGAGGTGACGTCTGAAGAGACTCAATGCATTGTGGGGCAGTTGAGTATGTCACGTAAGCTCATTCCGCATACTCAGAAACTGATGCACTGCATACTCAATTTGACGTCATACCAGTAGTACGTTAGTATGCGAACACAGCCTCTGTCTATTTCAGCTGTGCATTGGCTATTATAACCCTAATCCTGTCGCCTAGAGAGAGAGAGAGAGAGACTATAACTATAGAAATATATATACATACACTCACCGGCCACTTTATTAGGTACACCTGTCCAACTGCTCGTTAACGCAAATTTCTAATCAGCCAATCACATGGCAGCAACTCAATGCATTTAGGCATGTAGACATGGTCAGGACGATCTGCTGCAGTTCAAACCGAGCATCAGAATGGGGAAGAAAGGTGATTTAAGTGACTTTGAACGTGGCATGGTTGTTGGTGCCAGACGGGCTGGTCTGAGTATTTCAGAGACTGCTGATCTACTGGGATTTTCACGCACAACCATCTCTAGGGTTTACAGAGAATGGTCCGAAAAAGAGAAAATATCCAGTGAGCGGCAGTTCTGTGGGCGCAAATGCCTTGTTGATGCTAGAGGTCAGAGGAGAATGGCCAGACTGGTTCGAGCTGATAGAAAGGCAACTGTAACTCAAATAACCACTCGTTACAACAGAGGTATGCAGAAGAGCATCTCTGAACGCACAACACGTCGAACCTTGAGGCGGATGGGCTACAGCAGCAGAAGACCACACCGGGTGCCACTCCTGTCAGCTAAGAACAGGAAACTGAGGCTACAATTCGCACAGGCTCACCAAAATTGGACAATCGAAGATTGGAAAAACGTTGCCTGGTCTGATGAGTCTCGATTTCTGCTGCGACATTCGGATGGTAGGGTCAGAATTTGGCGTCAACAACATGAAAGCATGGATCCATCCTGCCTTGTATCAACGGTTCAGGCTGGTGGTGGTGGTGTAATGGTGTGGGGGATATTTTCCTGGCACACTTTGGGCTTATTAGTACCAATTGAGCATCGTGTCAAAGCCACAGACTACCTGAGTATTGTTGCTGACCATGTCCATCCCTTTATGACCACAGTGTACCCATCTTCTGATGGCTACTTCCAGCAGGATAACGCGCCATGTCATAAAGCGCGAATCATCTCAGACTGGTTTCTTGAACATGACAATGAGTTCACTGTACTCAAATGGCCTCCACAGTCACCAGATCTCAATCCAATAGAGCACCTTTGGGATGTGGTGGAACGGGAGATTCGCATCATGGATGTGCAGCCGACAAATCTGCAGCAACTGCGTGATGCTATCATGTCAATATGGACCAAACTCTCTGAGGAATGTTTCCAGTACCTTGTTGAATCTGTGCCACGACGGATTAAGGCAGTTCTGAAGGCAAAAGGGGGTCCAACCCGGTACTAGCAAGGTGTACCTAATAAAGTGGCCGGTGAGTGTATATACATGCATGCATACATACATACATACATACATATAATACTGGTCATCTACCTCTGTGTTGGACAGCTGGAACCAAGGCTGCTTCCCATAGGTGAAGATCTCCCACATGACCACCCCAAAGCTCCAGACATCTGTCTCCCCTGTGAACCTCCTGTACAGTAAACTCTCTGGGGGCATCCATCGTATAGGAAGCATTGTGTGACCTCCTACCTAGGTAGGAGGAAGAGGAGAGAGGAGTTAACGCTAGCCTTACCTTGTAGGAGTCATGCTAATGCTAATGCTAGCCTTAACCTGTAGTAGTCATGCTAATGCTAATGCTAGCCTTACCGTGTAGTAGTAATGCTAATGCAACACAAGCTTCCTACCAACCATTTTTGGGTGGAAAAAAAGAGGCCGAAAAAGCACAAGCTTGGTTGTTGTTGAAGAGATAAAAGCCTACATTATAGCAAATAAAAACGTTTCCAGTTGAAAATCAATGTCAAAAGTTTGAATGTGATGATAACGGATAATTATGTTGTCCGGAAATAAGACATTTTAATTAAATAATAAGAAATTGACGGCGAGGGTTCATTCCTTCATCAGGAATTTGTAGAACTGTGGTTGCATTTGCCTTCGTACAATCCATTCCGCATAACTCGGTTTACTTTTCTCTTTTAATAACAAGTAAGGCAAAAACAATATATAGACCTAGTGGAACAGAGCGAAACTCCAATCACGGACATTTAAATGAAAGCAAGCCCACGTGTCTAGTGGGCTACCTGACGTGTCTAGCGAGCTAGACGTGCTTGAGAACGGAGGCTTCCCTCCGAGTCCATGGCCAACTACGGTGGCCACTTAGGCGAAATTGGGTTGAGATAATAATAATGCATGTTTCCCCGATATGCATCCAGCAGCGGCACAACATACAAACAATGCACTCAATAATTATTTATCATAGCCTTTAGAATCTGATGCAAGTTGCAAGTCCCCAGCTCTGCCGTGTAGTAGTTGTGCTATCGCTAGCCTTACCCTGTAGTAATCGTTGCTGTAGATGTCCCGGGACATGCCGAAGTCGCCGATCTTCACCAGCAGGCCATTGCCCACCAGACAGTTGCGTGTCGCCAGGTCTCGGTGGACGAAGTGCTGGGAGGCCAGGTACACCATTCCAGAGGCCACCTGGGAGGCTATGAGGAGCATTTGGGACAGACCCATGTCCCCACTAGTCTGAACGGACAGACCCAGGTCCCCACTAGTCTGAACAGACTCCCCATCCACCAGGACCCTAGCCTCAGGGCTGTGAGCCCTGAGCACAAATACACACTTACTACACACAACACACACATACTGCACACAAACACACACTTACTGCACACAAACACCCTCTTACTGCACACAACACACTTGCTGCACACAAACACACACTTACTGCACACAAACATGGTGTAGCCTAGCGGTATGAGTACCTGAGGAACTTGTTGAGGTCCCCATGCTTCATGTACTCAAACACCATGATCAGCGGGTCTCCGTCCACACACACGCCATAGAAGCGGACGATGTGATCGTGCTGCAGGTTGGTCAGCAGCTCCGCCTCACGCTGGAAGTCCTTCCTCGCAGACAGACTGGGGTCTTTCACCGTCTATCGGTCCCCAGAAATGTATATACAGTGGAAACCGCTTGATCACGGTTATAGTGGTTATTACTAACTGAATACTATTATGTATAACCCTAAAGTGCTCAACTGCTCATATGGCCCAAAAGGCTTGGGACAGAATCATTCCTATACACATGTTTAAATAATTTGCTTATAGTAATCAAGTAGTCCGCTTACAGTGTTCATTTTGGGTCTTTTCATAAATGAAAACATATGGAATCATTTAAACTACGGTAGCTCTTTTTTTTACTTTACACCCATGATACTTTGCCTAACCTGTCGGCTTCCGGCTGGCTATGTGACTACCTGAGGCTGGTGCTGCATGACGGGAAAAATAGAGTAATTTTCTCTAAATGAACAACGTAGTCTCCTCGAAGCTTAGCTTAGCTTTGCATCGTTTCTTGGGCTTGAGTTTGCCATGAGTTGTGATTTGAGCATATTGACTTGTGTGGGTCCATGGATTGTTTCAGTCTGTTGTTTTGTGTTCATGCTGGAAAAAAGGTTGGACACACTACATCGTGTTTTTGTTCTTCATTGATTTCCAATACAAAATATACATACATTTACATAAAGCAAGCATATTTTGTCCACTCCCATGTTGATACGAGTATTAAAAATCGTGATCTATGGACAATCCTGCGATTAATCGCGATTAAATATGTGTGTACCTTGACAGAGGCCAGAGTTTTGGGGGTCATGGGGTCGAGGTCGTAACACTCAGCCAGGAAGACCTTCCCGAAGGATCCCTCCCCCAGCTCCCTCTTCAGGATGATGTCCCGCCTCTGGATGTGTGGCACGACTGTGCACACACACACACACACACACACACACACACACACACACACAAATGTGTAGTATGTTTTATTTGGAAATGTTTTGTTGTAGGAAGGGTTATGTTTAACCCTAACAACAATGAGTTAGGGTTAGGGGTTAACCCCTAACCCAACATATGGTAACTACAAAGCTAACCCTAACATATGGTAACCACAAAGCTAACCCTAACCTAAGGTTCGGTCTAAAAGGTTGGAATAAAACCAAGCAAGTGCAGTATCCTTGATTCTAGTGTCCTTGATGTCTATTATGTTATAGTAGAACTTCTGGGGGAGAAGGTAGGCTACAGTGTGTGTGTGTGCGTGCGTGCGTGTTTGTGTGCATGTGCGCCTGCGTGAGTGCCTGTGTTTGTGCATGTGTGTGTATACAAATCTGTTATCTGTTGTAATATGAACATTTAGTCCAAGCCATGGACTAAATGTAGGTGCCATCTGCTGTAACCTGGCCCATGGTCCTAAGCTAGCAGGTAGCTAACTACTGTAGCCTGAGCCATGTTCATAAGCTAGCAGGTAGCAACTGTGCCTGGACAATGTTCCTAAGCTAGCAGGTAGCAACTGTGCCTGGACAATGTTCCTAAGCTAGCAGGTAGCTCACTACTGTAGCCTTGACATTGTTACTGAGCTAGCAATTAGCTCACTACTGTAGCCTGGACAATGTTCCTAAGCTAGCAGGTAGCTCACTACTGTAGCCTTGACATTGTTACTGAGCTAGCAATTAGCTCACTACTGTAGCCTGGGCCATGTTCCTAAGCTAGCAGGTAGCTAATTACTGTAGCCTGGGCCATGTTCCTATGCTAGCAGGGAGCTAACTACTGTAGCCTGTGCCATGTTCCTAAGATAATAGGTAGCTACTGTAGCCTGGGTCAGCCATGGTCCTTAGCTAGCAGGTAGCTAATCAATGAAGCCTGGGCCATGTTCCCAAGCTAGCAGTGAGGGTTTAGCGACCTATCCAGATGATAGGTCGCTAAACTACTGCTTAGTATAATACCGCCAATCACGCACGTGTGTGTGTGTGTGTGTGTGTGTGAGAGAGAGAGAGAAACTGACAGGAAGCAGACTTGGGGCAGCTGTGTCTGTAGTAGTTCTGAGGATTCTGAGGATGCTCGGCGGGGATGTGACTCATTGCTACGGCGACAGCATCAGGACCCGCCTCCAGCGAGCATGGAGACAGGAGCCCATGGTTGAGGTGATGAAGAGGAGTGGCAGAGTCTTCCTCACCACTGATGACAGCAACGGGCCCTGGGGAGAGATCATGAGAGATACACCACCAGATATACACCACCAGATATACACCAAATATACACCACCAGATATACACCACCAGATATAGACCACGAGATACACACCACCAGATACACACCACCAGATATAGACCACGAGATACACACCACCAGATACACACCACCAGATATACACAAGATACACACCACCAGATACACACCACCAGATATAGACCACGAGATACACACCACCAGATACACACCACCAGATATACACCAGATATACACAGATGTACACCACCAGATATACACCATCAGATATACACCAGAAATACAATATACACCACCAGATATACACCACCAGATATATACAACCAGATATACACCACCAGATATACACAAGATACACACCACCAGATATACACCACCAGATATACGCCGGATACACACCACCACACATACACCATCAGATATACACCACCAGATATACACCAGATATACACCACCAGATATACACCGGATACACACCACCACATATACACCATTAGATATACACTATCAGATATACACCACCAGATATACACCACCAGATATACGCCACCAGATATACACCACCAGATATACACTAGATATACACCACTACATATACCTAATGAGATGTAATGTTGCCACAAAAAAATTCACATCCTTGAAGGGAGAAAACGTTTTCAAGTTCTTCTTGAAAAAGGCACATCCTATTCAGATATGCAAGTCACTCTGACAGGAAAGCGTTTCCAGGTGGTCGGTCGGTGTATGTGTGTGTCTGTCTGAGCAGTACTTTACATCATGGCTTGTACTTGCCAGTAAATGGAGGAGCTTATATCACCAGTCCATCTCTTACCTTTCATACCCAACTTGGAGCGGCGGCAATATTTGTTGATGAGGAGAAGGAGAATGAGGAAGAGGATACCAGCGGATCCTGCCAGACACACAGCCAGCGTCACCTGACAACAAGAACATTACTGATACCATACTAAAGATATATGATATATTATATACAGTATATATACAAGAAGACTATTGATACAGTACCACATATATATGTGTTATATATTTATATATGCTATATATTTATGTATAATATATTTAGCATATATATTTATATTATATAGACACAAGAATACTACTGCTACCATACCACAGATATATGATGTATTTTATATTTAAACTATGTATTTATGTATGTTATATATCATACATATTTATATATTATATATACACAACAAGACCATTACTGATACCACACCACAGATATATGATATATTTATATACCTACTTCATATTCATATATATTATATTTTTGATATACATTTTTATATATATATATATTATATATCATATATGTTTATCTCACCCCGAAGGATTCCTCCTCTGGTCTTCCATCATCAGGAAAGGAGAGATCTGAAATTAAATACAAAATACATTAATTCTGTTCCACGAGGGGTTTAGTGCTTGACGTGTTTGTGGTGTTTAGTGGTTAGGGTTGTTTAGTAGTGTTTAGTAGTGTTTAGGGGTGTTTAGTACTATTTCTGGTGCCGACTACAAGTGCAGCAACGACTAGTCGATTAGCCGACTAGTCGCGCACATCCTTAGTATAAAATAACTAATCGTTCATTAATCAAGTAATCAAGGTACAATTTTGAAATAAATGTGATATTATTATATAATATATATTTAATAGTGTTTACTGATGTTAAGTATTGTTTAGTAGTGTATGGGGTGTTAAGTGGTGTTTGGTGGTGCTTAGAAGTGCTTAGTAGTGTTTGTGGTGTTGGGGTGGTTAGGGTTAAGGGTTGTTTTGTGGGGTTTAGTGATTAGGGTTATGGGGTTGTTTTGTGGTGTCCTCACCCTCATCCTCGAGGGGGGGCGGATGCAGGAAGTGGGCGTAGAGGGTCTTGGTGGCAGTGCCCATGGTGTTGGTGGCCTCTAGGGTGTAGTTCCCGTTGTCCAGGTGGGTGGGGTTCCTGAAGAGCAGGCAGCCCTCCAGGGAGTCCTGGTAGGAATCCAGCTCCAGGCGGACCACGTCAGACTGGACCAGGTCCCGGGACCCCCGAAGCCAGCGTAGCCGGGGGGGAGGGTGACCGCGGACCCAGAACTCCAGACAGGTGTCATGACGACGCTGGGGCGCCGACAACCTTAGGATCACCGGAGAGACTGGATAGACAGGAAGTCACAGACAGGAAGTTACAGAGAGGTAAGCAGGTCAGACAGGAAGTCACAGACAGATAGACAGGATGTTAGACAGGAAGTCACAGATTGACAGGAAGTCATAGATAGATAGATAGATAGATAGGAAGACAGACAGGAAGTCAGAGACAGATAGACAGGAAGTCAGACAGGAAGTCAAAGATAGACAATAAGTCAAAGATAGACAGGAAGTCAAAGATAGACAGTAAGTCAAAGATAGACGGGAAGCCACAGACAGAGAGACAGGAAGTCAAAGATAGACTGGAAGTCAGACAGGAAGTGTGTGGAGTGTAACTGGTTTACAGCCTCACCTGGCCCACGTCAGACTGATTACTCTGGCTGGGTGGGGCTGCACACCTGTGGTGCAGAGCAATCATGGCACACAGGATAAACCAGCTATCACCACACTCTCAAGAGAGAGCCACTGTCATGGCAGCATGTACCATCTGCGGCTGCTACCAGCTTGCCTTTTCCAATAAAGAGTTTTCTACAAACATCTATGTGTGTCTTGTGTCGGAGGGCCCCAGCAAAAGCCATTTAGGTGGCGTGTGGCAGACTCAACTGCTACAAAGTGATCTAAGTGCTTGACCAGTACATGAATACTGCATTGGTCAGGAGGAATGAGGCGCAAGCAGCTACTGGAGGAGCTGGAATTATGCTGAACTAGGCGGCTCAGAGGACACTGATTAGCGTGACACGTGTATCAGACCATATCATCACAGTTTCCTTCAAAGGAATCCAATCCTGACAGTTATCATGTCCTCCCACCAACGTGAGCAAGGACAGCAAGAAAAAGGCCTTCTACGACAAGCTCAGAGAAGTGGTGGAGGCGGTTCCCCAAAAAAAC
>JAOPHQ010001705.1:92500-137500 GCA_030340625.1 Merluccius polli | reverse complement strand
ATGATTTAAATACTTTAATAAACCTGAATGGAGCAAGGGATAACCTAAAAAGGGCCTCCCTGTACGAATTAATGGACACTTAAAGAGGTTAGATGCAGGAAATGCACAGCACAACAGACAATGAGATTATGTGGGAAAAAAAGTGATGTGGTGATGTGTTTTTATCCCATAATTCTAATATTAGTGGTGAGGTGGGTTTTCTTTTCTCAAAAGAGTTTAAGCCATTGTCACATGAGATGGATACTAGGGATGCACCGAATGTTCCCATTGCAGTGTTCTTTTTTTAAATTAAGAACACAAAATCAAAAAGCACTTTTTAAATTTAAATTATACTAGTTTTTAAAATGCTTTTAATTTCTTTTGGAGAGAATACACAAAAACAAAAGCTGACTTTGCATCAGTACAGCAGTGGTGGGATGTAGGTAAATGTCAGATCAAACAATTGTGTCAACTGTACACTGTCAATGTCACAAGAGGCAGGGCCAGGTCAATGAAAGAACTGGAGATAGGTTTGGTGGATCTATAATGTTTAGCAGATTCCACAGGAGATCGAGGCCATATTAAGGCTCTCACTGCTAAAAAAATCTGCTTGGGCCAACCTACTAGGCACTGCAGCACAGGGGGTGATAGTGTGGTCACGTTTGCTGAACATAACACAGATGGATGTGCCATCTCAGTATTATTTCAATCTAGAGAAAAGAAATGGTGGAAGAAAGCTTATTCATTTGCTTGTCTCCAACTCTGGAACAACACTGACAGAATCTGCAGAATTAAGGAGATATGCAGCTGACTTTTTTGGACACTTGTACAAAAGTGAACAGAAAGATGATCCTTTATTGGCCAGTCGTTCTACAGTGGTCTCCCAAAAGTCCAGCCTGACACCACTCTGGATGCAGTACTTTCTGCGGAGGAGCTATATGCTGCAGTACAGGGCTTGCAAAGTGGTAAAGCTCCAAGAATAGATGGTTGGGACAGGTGATGGAGGAGGTTATCCATGTGGATAAAACCTACTGTGTGCCTGGCAAGTTGATCACTGACAATGTTCATTTAATTAGGGATATTTTGGAAGTTTCTGGTTCATTGGGAATACTGGTCTTATTTCCATGGATCAGGAAAAGGTATGTATTTAAGTTTAACGTTGGTTTGAGTGCCCCTTTTAAGGTGCAATGCAGCACACACCAAGGCTGTGCTTTATCAAGTATGTTGTACTCTCTTGCAATAGAACCGTTTTTACATAGCATTAGGTAAAATCTGTCGGGTCTGTCAATACCAGGGTGAAATGTATCTTTTAAATGATCAGCCTATGCAGATGATGTACTATTTGTTGTCAAACATCAAGGAGACATGGATGTTTTAACAAAGGTGATGAGTGATTTTAGTTTGATCTCCTCGAGTCAACTGGGAAGAGTCAACTGGGAAAAGAGTGAGGCAGTTTTAGTTGGGCAAGCGTTAGCTAGCAAGATAGTTTTACCGGGAGGGTTGACATGGAGAACAGAGGGGTTAAAGTACTTGGTGGTATTTATAGGGAATCAGGACTTTGTAAAATGGAAAATGTTTTGGACAAAGTAGAGAGATGGCTAAAGAGGTGGAGATGGCTTTTATCACAACTGTCCTGCAGGGGCCCTGCTGATAATCAACAACATTGTTTCTTCAACCCTGTGGCATCATCTAGCATGTGTAGATCCTCCACCAAATCTGCTAGCTAAGATTCAATCAATCTCAATGAATTTCTTTTGGGACAAGCTTTACTGGCTTCCGCAGAGCATTCTATATCTCCCTAAAGAAGAAGGAGGCCAAGGACATCTGGCAAGCAGGGGTGCAGTTTATCCAGAGTCTACTTACAGGCCACCTCGTCTGGAGACCCCTGGCATGTTCTGTTCTTAGACGTTTCGATGATTTGGGATTAAATATGTCTTTGTTAATGAATGGATTTTAACTTCAAATATCTCAAGAGCCTCCCAGTTTTTTATCATGGCCTTTTTACAGTGTGGAACCTCGTTAAGAAACAGAGAACTCTTCTTTGTCTCTACACTGGTTGCTGAGTGAGCCTGTGGTGCTGGGAGGTCGGTTAGCTAGCAACTATGTGACAGGACCCACACTCTTGAAATGACTGTGTGTTTCAAAAGTCACATCTTTTGGGCATGTGGTGGAGTTCGCTGGTCCAGACTTAGATGATGCTGCAGCTTTGGGTGTAGCATCGTCACGGGTCACTCAACAGCTGCTGGACAACTGGAAGCATCAGCTGACTATTCAAGAATGTATCCTTCTAAGGTCCTACTGTAATGGCTCTAGTCTGCCTAATTGTAATGCTTTCATTTACATTTACATTTAGGGCATTTAGCAGACGCTTTTGTCCAAAGCGACTTACAATAAGTACATTTGTTAGGAGGAAGTGCAACACTAAACCGCTATCAGTAGAGTAAGGATTTCACAAGCACGAGTTTCAAGTATACCAATTGCTAAATTAACCGATTGCTAGAATTCAAAGAAGACAAGTGTGAAAATACTAAGCGCAGATTATCAAAGTGAAGCTTCTTCCTAATTTTAAAGGGGTCAGTAAAGGGGTACTTTACAGGTAAACGGTCTTACAAAATGTGTGTAAAGGTTTTAAATTGGTCTGACTGTCCTTGGAGGGCTCACTTGGGCCTGAAGCATCACATACAGACTCTAGGACCAGACACAACAGGAGGAGGGGGGAGAGGGGAGGAGAGAGAAGGAGGAGCAGAGGAGATGGGAAGGGAGGAGAAGAGATGAGAAGCGAGAGGTAGAGGAGAAGAGGCGACAGGTTAGTCAGCCTATCACATACGTTATTGATCTTTTTGTTGATGAGGTCATAAATCCAAATGGACTCATAACTCCTCCTCCTTTCTTACCTACTCTGACCTCATTCATAACTCCTCCTCCTTTCTTACCTACTCTGACCTCATTCATAACTCCTCCTCCTTTCTTACCTACTCTGACCTCACTCATAACTCCTCCTCCTTTCTTACCTACTCTGACCTCACTCATAACTCCTCCTCCTTACCTACCTACTCTGGCCTCATTCATAACTCCTCCTCCTTTCCTACCTACTCTGACCTCATTCATAACTCCTCCTTTCCTACCTACTCTGACCTCATTCATAACTCCTCCTTTCCTACCTACTCTGACCTCACTCATAACTCCTCCTCCTTTCACATACTCTGACCTCACTCATAACTCCTCCTTTCTTACCTACTCTGACCTCACTCATAACTCCTCCTCCTTTCTTATACTCTGACCTTACTCATAACTCCTCCTTTCACATACTCTGACCTTACTCATAACTCCTCCTTTCACATACTCTGACCTCACTCATAACTCCTCCTCCTTTCACATACTCTGACCTTACTCATAACTCCTCCTTTCACATACTCTGACCTCACTCATAACTCCTCCTCCTTTCACATACTCTGACCTCACTCATAACTCCTCCTTTCACATACTCTGACCTCACTCATAACTCCTCCTCCTTTCACATACTCTGACCTCACTCATAACTCCTCCTTGTTTCTAATACTCTGACCTTACTCATAACTCCTCCTTTGTTATACTCTGACCTCACTGATAACGTTGACATTAGGAGGAGATTCAACAAGAACTACTCCACTGTTGCTTTGGTTCTCTATGAGGAAATCATTCATTAAAGGTGATTTGCCTGCTCAAGACCTGACATCAGGGCCGTTTCTAGTTTGGGGGCCCTATGCGAGATAAAATTTTGGGGGCCCCTATGTTATCATGTCTGACCCGGGGGGGGGGGGGTCGGGGGGGGGGGGGGTGCAAGCGCGATCATAACCCCACCCCGGACCTAGTGCCAACGGGGGGGGGGGGGGGGGGGGGGGGGGGGGGGGGGGGGGGGCCCCTAGGGGGGGCCCTATGCAGGGGGGCCCTATGCAGCCGCATAGTCCGCATATGCCTAGCAACAGCACTGCCTGACATTTATTAACAAAGCCTAACTCTTCAGCCTTAATCTACTATATATATATAGTGTATAACTCATATATTATACTATATGAGTTATACACTATAAATACTACTATATCGAGCATAAATACTATATGATACGCTATTTATACGACTATATCTACTATAAATACTACATCGAGCATAAATACTATATGATACACTATTTATACGACTATATCTACTATAAATACTGCTATATCGAGCATAAATACTATATGATATATACACTATTTATACGACTATATCTACTATAAATACTACTGAGCATAAATACTATATGATACACTATTTATACGACTATATCTACTATAAATACTGCTATATCGAGCATAAATACTATATGATACACTATTTATACGACTATATCTACTATAAATACTACTATATCGAGCATAAATACTATATGATACACTATTTATACGACTATATCTACTATAAATACTACTATATCGAGCATAAATAGGCCTACTATATGATATAACTATTTATACGACTATATCTACTATAAATAGGCTACTACTATATCGAGCATAAATAGGCCTACTATATGATATAACTATTTATACGACTAGGCTATATCTACTATACTATATGATATACACACTTTAAATACTAGCCTATATCCACGAAAAATACTAAGCATAAATATAAGTAAATATAAGTGGAAGTTCTCACATGGAAGTGATGTTGGTGAACAGGTCCTCCAAATCGTCAGCGGATCCGTTGCTCGCCGGCTGCTGGACGGCCAGCAGCGGGAAGAAGCGGCCGCTGTCAGACCGGTTACAGAACACTTCCTCCGGGGAACACACGCAGCTCGGCGGGCAGTCCAGCGTGGAGCCGCGGTAGCAGCGGAGGATGCTCACCACCACCACGACCCTCCACCAGCACGACCACCACCACCACCACCCGGCCATGACTTCACCCGGGAGAGAGACCCTGGCGCCGCAGCGCGGTGGCGAGAGGCGGAGGAGAGAGAGAGAGAGAGAGAGAGAGAGAGAGAGAGAGAGAGAGAGAGAGAGAGAGAGAGAGAGAGAGAGAGAGAGAGAGAGAGAGAGAGAGAGAGAGAGAGAGAGAGAGAGAGAGAGAGAGAGAGAGAGAGAGAGAGAGAGGCGGAGGAGAGAGAGGAGGTGGAGGAGAGAGAGAGGTGGAGGAGAAAGTGGGGTGGAGGAGAGGAGGTGGAGGAGCGTCTAAATCGAGAACGGTATTCTCCTCACTAGGTGTATTGTCCTTCTCGGTCTGGTACTCGCTCTGAGAACATTCAAATGAGGGAATACAGATGTTGAAATGCCGCAGGAGAGATCCGGAGTGTTTTCACCCCAGGGAGCGACCCTCCGCACAACCGACAGCCGACAACAGGAGCATCAGAGACGGTATGAACGGAGCACCAGAGACGGTATGAACGGAGCATCAGAGACGGTATGAACGGACTGGATCCAGGGGAAGACCACCTCCAGCGTTCTGACGTGTGTCGGTCAGTCAGGCGGCAGACTGACCATATAAGGCTGTCTGACCCAGCCCATCACATAGTCACATATATATATATATATATATATATATATATATATATATATATATAGATATATATATATATATATATATATATCTATATATATATATATATATATATATATATATATATATATATAATGAGATCACCTACCAGGTAACCATGGTTACAGTGGTCCTGAGACCAGGTAACCATGGTAACTGATTTCCTGACACTAGATAACCATGGTTACACTGGTCCTGAGTCCAGGTGAGCATGGTTACAGATATCCTAAGACCAGGTAACCATGGTTACAGATGTCCTGACACCAGGTAACATGCTGAGGAGAGAGACATAGAGGAAGAGAGAAGCAGGGGCAGAGGAGAAGGGAGGGGAGGAAAGAGGACAGAAGGAGAGGAGAGATAAGGAGGAGATGGGAGGAGAGGAGAGAGAAGGAAAGGAGATGAGAGGAGGAGAGAGAGAAGAGAGAAGAGGAGATGGGAGGAAAAGAGAGGAGAGAAGGAGGACAGGAGAGAAGGAGGTGAAGAGAGAAGGAGGAGAGGAGATAAGAAGGAGATGAGGTGGGAGGAGAAGAGATGAGAGGAGAAAAGGAGATAAGGAGTAGAGGAGATGGGTTAGCTGTCTATGATGCTGCGCTGAGCGACCAAAACACACACACACACACACACACACACACACACACACACACACACACACACACACACACACAAACTCAAGCGTGATAGAAGAGGAGATGGGAGGAGAGGAGAGGAGAGGAGATGGGAGGAGAAAAGATCAGAGGAGAAGAGAAGAGAGGAGATGGAAGAAGAGTTTTACATTACTGCCTGTTTCGCAGCTGGCAGCTGAAGCCCTCTCGCGCAATACTGGACCAATTGCAAAAATTGTTGTCCGCATTAGTCCCTGAGACCCAAAATGATTGGAAAATAGGGTCCAGGTTTAAAAGTCCCGAAGTTATCCTTTAACTTTTCAGGTCCACTGGAAATTTTAATCTTGCTGTAAATGAACTTAAAGAGGTAGCTTGCAGGGCGTTCTATGCCATAAAAAAACAAGTGTGAACACTGAACAACACTTTGATCGTTGGGAGAAACATCTAACAGAGTTTTGTCAGGTCCTCTTCCTGATTCAGAGGAACGCTACCAACAAGACTGAATCAGGCAGATACCCATTGATTATTAAAACCAAAAGCAATACCATTTTGGAAACACCTAAAAAACAGCGACCCCTCATATCATGACAACGCAGAACCAAGAGTTGAGCAGAGAAGACAATTCTCTCACTGAGCAGGTCCTGACGCTGAACTCTCATCCCTGTGTTCAGTTCTCCTTGAGCCTCAGGACCAGAACTTCCATAACGTATATTATTATAGACACAATTAGACTGAACCAAACTAAATCATATCACACATTATGAGTGATGAGTGAGAGTACCTAAGCACAGTGACTGTTACAGACCTGAGAACCACCCTCACGAGGTACAGGCTCAGTGAGCCAGCCTGGTCATTGAAACAGGCCGATACAGATAGACCTGAGGCCGATACAGACCTGAGGCCGATACAGATAGACCTGAGGCCGATACAGATAGACCTGAGGCCGATACAGACCTGAGGCCGATACAGGCAGACAGACCTGAGGCCGATACAGACCTGAGGCCGATACAGATAGACCTGAGGCCGATACAGATAGACCTGAGGCCGATACAGACCTGAGGCCGATACAGGCAGACAGACCTGAGGCCGATACAGACCTGAGGCCGATACAGACCTGAGGCCGATACAGACAGACCTGAGTCTGATACAGACAGCCCTAAAGCTAATATAGACCTGAGGCTGATACAGACCTGAGGCCAATACAGATTCAAGATTCAAGATTAACTCTATTGTCCCACAAAGTGGAAAATTTGGCTTGGGCTTTTCCCCATGCTGCAGCCGTAAAAGACAAAAATATACAAAAAGCACACAAAGATGTTAGTAAATAAATAAAAACATAAGCAAGTTTCCTAAAAGCACATCTAAACAAACAGGAAAAACAGACATCAATAAAAGCAAAGAACTGCACAAATCCCTTTAAAAAGAAACAAGGATCCTCCAGTGACTATCCTGGTCTCGTCCTACCGCTATTTAAAAGTTTAATAAAATTGAGACAGACCTGAGGCCAATACAGACAGCCCTAAAGCTGATACAGACAGACCTGAGGCCAATACAGACAGACCTGAGGCCTATACAGATCGACTTGACGCCAACACAGACAGACCAGAGGGCGATACAGACAGACCTATTGTTATATTATATTGTTGTTGTATTCTTTGGTAATGCAAACATGTTTTTTTGTCATGCCAATAAAGCAAAATTAAATTGAAATTGAATTGCGAAAGAGAGCAAGGTAGAGGGAGGGGGGGGGTATAGAGAGAGAGAGAGAGAGAGAGAGAGAGAGAGAGAGAGAGAGTGTGTGTGTGTGTGTGTGTGTGTGTGTGTGTGTGTGTGTGTGTGTGTGTGTGTGTGCGTGCGTGCGTGCGTGCGTGTGTGAATGTAACATCCACCCCAACCAATCCAGCAAAGCAGCACATCAACACGTGCTTCATCCAATCAGCCATGGTGTTCATTTAAACAGCTGCTAGCAGGAAAGCACTCAGTTAAATCTAAACCCTTTTAACCTGAATGACCACCATCAGCTGTCCTCCCAATCCAAACTAAACCCTTTTAACCTGAATGACCACCAGCTGTCCACTCTTCATCAATAACGAGACACAATCACTACTCCTCTCTCTACTCTCTCTCCTCTGTCCTCCTATCCTCTCTCTTCTTTCCTCTGTCCTCCTCTCCTCTCTCCTCTTTCCTATCCCTTGATGGATCAGGGTTTGACAACACCCCAATTGCTGCAGCGGAGTCAGGCAGAGTAAGGCCCCTTGCGGCTGATGGAGGGGTGTGTGTAGATGATGCGACCAAATGAAAGCACATGTAGAAGGGGTGTCCGGTTGTATTGTGAAGACAACGGCAGCTCTTATAAACTTTCACCTCCAGCTCTCTCTCCAAAAGGACCGGCTGGGCTTTTAGCGATGCCTGGAAATAGCCGTGATTCATCATTAATGACCAGTGTGGAGAGAAGCATGGAAGAAAGATATCCAACTATACTACTATGAGTACTACTATTAGCTTTCTCATTCCCTAAAGAACATTACCTTTCATGAATATTTCAGAAAATCTCTCTCTCTCAAAAACAAACGCATACACTCTCTCTCTTACAGTGAAGCGCTACCTGTAATCCTGAAGGTATAAAAAGTAAATGTGTTTGGTGTGTATAGTGAGCGTCAGTGTATAGACATGAATAATTTAAGCATCAGAAATTGGCAAGTCGCTGTGTTCGGTAGAATGGCTCAATATTTTAGGACAGCTTGGTCTGTTCTTGTATCTCTCCCAGCAGATGGAAGTTTGTTCATATTTGGGATGTCTGTACCATTCTCTATAGCTATGAGTCTGTACCTTTATCTACAGCTACTAGTCTGTACCTTTATCTACAGCTACTAGTCTGTACCTTTATCTACAGCTACTAGTCTGTACCTTTCTCTATAGCTATGAGTCTGTACCTTTCTCTATAGCTATGAGTCTGTACCTTTCTCGATAGCAGGCTATGAGTCTCTCTGATTTTGGGAAGATGTGACTGGGCCTCTGTTGGGTAGGTGTGTAGAGTGACACCTAATGGACACAGCGAGATATAGCAAAGTAATACTATAATCAGATTAGGGTAATCAGATTATCATAAACACAGCATATATACAGTATATATATATATATATATATATACAGTATATATATATATATATATATATATATATATATACAGTATATATATATATATATATATATATATATACAGTATATATATATATATATATATATATATACAGTATATATATATATATATATATATATATATATATATATATATATATATATACAGTATATATATATATACAGTATATATATATATATATACATATAGTTTATTTATTTATTTTTGTTATATATTTAGGTATATAATATCAGTAGTGTGTACAGTATGGTTAGTTAGTTAGGCTTAGGGTTAGTTAGGCTGTACAGACAGACAACCATAGGTCAACTTAGTTTATTATACTTTATTAGTTTAGTTTCTACAGACAACCACTGGGTTAATAAGGGTGTACAGTAGGGTTAGTGAAGGGTGTCAGCTGTGTGTTTAGTTTCTACAGACCGACTCCAGTAGGGTTTGTTAGGGTGTATTATATTATACTATTGAAGGGTGTACAGTGTACAAGGTCAGGTGTGTGTTTAGTTTCTACAGACAACCATGTCATCTTATTTCAGTGCTGAAGACTTTATTGTCTTATTAAATGCATTTCATACAAAATCAAAAATAGCAGAACATAGAACACATGTCGGTCAGAGGTCAAGGAGAGGGTAGGTGTCTTAAGGTCAGAGGTCAAGGAGAGGGTAGGTGTCTTAAGGTCAGAGGTCAAGGAGAGGGTAGGTGTCTTGGGGTCAGAGGTCAAGGAGAGAAGTCTTGGGGTCAGAGGTCGAGGAGGAAGGGTCTAATCTTGTCCAGATAGGATGGCTTCAGGTAGTCCTTGAGTTCACTCTTCCTGGCCCAAATGGAGGAGGGGCCTGGGGGGGGGAGGGCTCCTCTCAGCACAGCTTTAAAGAAGAACACCTTGACCCCTGTGACCCCCTCGCTCCCCCTCACTGCCCGGGGCAGCCGGTACTTATAGAGCCCACAGGGGGCACTGCCCAGGAAGACAGTCTGCATTTCCAGACCTGCACACCAGACACACATTACATTATCATTACATCATCATCACTAATTGAAAACATTTTGCAAAGAGAGATGTTTCCTCTGCCTAAACAGGCGGGAATGGTTGTACGAGAGATGTAGATAACTGTTGTCAAGACCACCTCCGGAGGTGGTATATGCTACATTCAGTCTAGATTGACTAGCTCTAGGTTCTCGACTCGACCGAATCTCTCGTACATCTTCGGTCATCAACCAATAGAAAGCAGGGGGGGGGGGGGCGTCATATGCTAATTTATCTGAAACATTGGTGTGCTGGGGCTGCCTAAACTGCCTTACATGTTATCAGGCTGAGTTTGTTTATATATATATATAATTGATTACCAGGTGTGGAAGAGAGGGCTCTCTGGGCGGTGGTCTTCAGGGTCTCCCCCGCCTCCCAGGGAGTCTGAGGCAGCAGCCACAGCCTGTCAGCCCCCACCTCCTGCTGGGTGAGAAGGACCAGCGGCTCAGTCAGCCAGCGGTCGGACCGCTCCACACGCACGTCTACATCACCTGGATAACACAACACAACACCTGGATAACACAACACCTGGATAGCACAACACAACACATGGATAACAAGTAACGCTAGGTTGACTTGTCAACATGTCATTAAACCTAACAGTACTACCAACACGTAAACACACCGGTAGTCCGCCATTGTTTGTAGGTTTTTGGCGCATGCTCAATGTGTAAAACAACAATTGCCATGTGAAAATTGAGGTCATGTCATCGCTTTGTCTACACGTCAACACTGCATACGGACTTTACGAATATCTTCATTTTAAGTGACCAAAAACACTGTTTGCGTGTGGATGAAAGGCTAAAACCCATAGAAAAAGCTAAGTTTAAAAAAAATACCCGTGTACGTGTAGACTTGGCCTTAGTGAAGCCAGCTAACGAAAGGATATCCTGGGGATGTTGAACTTGCTTCGTAGTACAACACCTGGATAACCCAACACCTGGATAACAACACCTGGATAACAACACCTGAATAACACAACACCTGAATAAAATAGCTGCTCACCTTGGACCCGGGGCTGGGTGTGAAACAGCTTGCGTCTCTGCTCCCAGGCATCTTCCAGGTCCTGGGTTAGAATAATGTCCTGGTCCCTGTCCTCGTCCTCCTCCTCCTCAGAGTCATAATCCACCGCCTGCCTCCTCTTCAGTTTTTTTTTGTCATCAAGGAGGCGCAGCTCGTGGTCCGACATTAAACTGCGCTCCAGCTCCATCTGGAACGTCAAACAGTGCATCAGCGACATCGACCTCGACTAACCTCGTCTAACCTCCTAACACTAGCCTCCTAACATTAACCTCTCTAACCCCTAACCACCCTAACACTACCCCTTACCCCTAACCTCCTAACACTAACCTCATAATCACCCTAAGACCAATACTAACCTCTAAATACTAATACTAACCTCTAATGGCCTGGTCAGACTATACGATTTTTTTGTCGCTCACGATTGTCGTTTACGATCTACCATGTCACACTATACGATTTTAGAACCATGAAAACCTCTCCGCGTCTCGGTCGGGAGAGTGGCCACATACACCGACAGCATCGGTCGCGTCGCTGTGGAATTCCCGGGAGTTTTTCATACAGTAGGCTATGATGTCAACAATGGAAACGTCATACGACTCCCGTCAAATTTCTGACAAGCCAGACTTTTTGTCGGGCTGTTTTAGAACGTCGTGAACGACAAATCGCAAGTCGTGAAGCATGTCACATTATACGATTCACTCCGCGTTCGATGTCGTGCCCGACCATTTGAAATCAGATACGACGCTGTAAACTTGTCGGTCACGACAAATTCGGGCTGAAATCGTATAGTCTGACCAGGCTAACCTCAACCTCTGACACAAACCTCTCACACTAACACTAACCTCTCACCCCTAACACTGACCTCTCACACAAACCTCTCACACTAACACTGACCTCTCACACTAACCTCTCACCCCTAACACTGACCTCTCACACTAACCTCTCACCCCTAACACTGACCTCTCACACTAACCTCTCACACTAACCCCTAACACTGACCTCTCACACTAACCCCTAACACTGACCTCTCACACTAACCTCTAACACTGACCTCTCACCCCTAACACTAACCTCTAACACTGACCTCTCACACTAACCTCTCACCCCTAACACTGACCTCTCACACTAACCCCTAACACTGACCTCTCACACTAACCTCTCACCCCTAACACTGACCTCTCACACTAACCTCTCACACTAACCCCTAACACTGACCTCTCACACTAACCTCTAACACTGACCTCTCACACTAACCTCTCACCCCTAACACTGACCTCTCACACTAACCCCTAACACTGACCTCTCACACTAACCTCTCACACTAACCCCTAACACTGACCTCTCACACTAACCCCTAACGCTGACCTCTCACACTAACCTCTCACCTCTCACACTGACCTCTCACACCCAACACTAACCTCCAACACTGACCTCTCACACTAATCTATCACCCCTAACACTAACCTAACACTGACCTCTCACACTAACCTCTCACCCCTAACACTAACCTCTCACACTAACCTCTCACCCCTAACACTAACCTCTCACACTAACCTCTCACCCCTAACACTAACCTCTCACCCCTAACACTAACCTCTCACCCCTAACACTGACCTCTCACACTAACCTCTCACCCCTAACACTAACCTCTCACACCTAACACTGACCTCTCACATAACCTCTCACACTGACCTCTCACCCCTAACACTGACCTCTCACCCCTAATACTGACCTCTCACACTAACCGCTCACCCCTAACACTGACCTCTCACACTAACCGCTCACCCCTAACACTAACCTCTAACCTCTCACACTAACCTCTCAACCCTAACACTGACCTCTCACCCCTAACGCTGACCTCTCACACTGAGCCTCCAGCTCCATCTGGAACATCAAACCACCCAAACCCCCTAACACTAACCACCCTAAATGAAGCCTCACTAAACCCCTCCGCCATAAACTCCCTCTCACCCATAACACACGTCCCAAGACTAGCCATCCCCGCCTCTAGCCCTAACCCACCATGTAACCCACCATGTAACCCACCACGTAACCCACCACGTTCCGCTAGGGCAGTATGGGGTACCTGGTGCATCAGCTCAGAGAAGCGGGCCTCCATCGGTCTCTGCTCCTCCGAGATGACCGCCAGCCGCTGCACACACGCCGCCCCCAGCAGCCTCCACGGCCCCGCCGCATGCTGGGCTGCAGCCCCGGAGAACCGGCGGATCCCCGTCCTGCCGGCCGCCGCTCCGCCCGCAGACCTGGAGAGCCTGAACACTTGGTAGAAACAGCGACCGGCGGCCATCCTCAACCTGGGAGCTGCCATTTTGCCTCTCCCACAAGGCCTTGCGGCGGACGGGTTCATTCTCGGAAAAGAGGGGGGAAGTCGATGTTGCAGTTAAACTAACCGCTCTTCTCGGTTTCATTTCAACTAGTTTACTGTTCTCAAAATATATCCCAAGATCATATAAACGCCGCGCCGTGTATCTTGAATAAAAGCTGATGTTAATATTATGTAAAATGTATTTAGCGAGTACACGATGACCCCCAAGGATTTGCACTGGACTCAGCATGACGGGTTCAATGTCAGCGTGTTGTTGAGCAGCGCTGACATATATAACGTAACATAACATAACACAACATAACGTCAAACCCAGAGTGAACACATGAATCATGTTTAAACTGAACGGTTCGTTGCTCGGCTCCATAAAGAAGGTGTGCTGCTCCAGGTAAGGGCTTTAAACTTACAACCACACTCATCCTTCCTGTAATCTGCTTGATGGTTCACTGTTTGCCTGCCATCCGTCCTTACAGGTAATTAAACTACATTAGAATACATTAAACTACATTAGAATACATTAAACTACATTAGACTACAGCATACATCATGCATGTACAGTAGGTTGGTCCCCAGCCCGATGGTTCCTACGGAGGGGACATGATGGTTCCTAAGGGGAGCAGGGGACATGATGGTTCCTACGGAGGGGACATGGTGGTTCCTACGGAGGGGACATGATGGTTCCTAAGGGGAGCAGGGGACATGGTGGTTCCTAAGGGGAGCAGGGGACATGATGGTTCCTAAGGGGAGCAGGGGACATGGTGGTTCCTACGGAGGGGACATGATGGTTCCTACGGAGGGGACATGATGGTTCCTAAGGGGAGCAGGGGACATGATGGTTCCTAAGGGGAGCAGGGGACATGGTGGTTCCTACGGAGGGGACATGATGGTTCCTAAGGGGAGCAGGGGACATGGTGGTTCCTACGGAGGGGGACATGATGGTTCCTACGGAGGGGACATGATGGTTCCTACGGAGGGGACATGATGGTTCCTACGGAGGGGACATGATGGTTCCTAAGGGGAGCAGGGGACATGATGGTTCCTAAGGGGAGCAGGGGAGATGATGGTTCCTAAGGGTAGCAGGGGACATGATGGTTCCTACGGAGGGGACATGATGGTTCCTAGGGGGAGCAGGGGACATGATGGTTCCTAAGGGGAGCAGGGGAGATGATGGTTCCTACGGAGGGGACATGATGGTTCCTAGGGGGAGCAGGGGACATGGTGGTTCCTACGGAGGGGACATGATGGTTCCTGCGAAGCGCAGGGAACATGATGGTTCCTACGGAGAGGACATATGGTTCCTACGAAGAGCAGGGCACAAATGGTTCCTACATAGGGGACATGATGGTTCCTACGGAGGAACTAAACTCTATTCAGAGAGTCGACATGAATTACTTGTCAAGTTATACTGTATCCTAAGAGTGAATATTGAAGTGTTTTTATTTTTTGCAGTTTGTGTAGCCGGGGAGCCGCCAGTCTTCAGCAGGAAGTCGGCTCCGTCTCTGCCGGGCAGCAGGAGCCCTCATCGCAGGAGCCCTCGGCGGCCAGAGGGAGCACCGGGGAGCCGGCCTTCAGGTAATGCTTGGTGTGCGGTGGTACAGTCATGACGGTTAACACTGTACTGATTTAGTGCTGAAGATCTAACATTTCCTCAATATGTTCAATATATCCATTAATTCCATTTTATAGTTGTGTACACCTCATGTAGCCTATAGGCAAGCTTGATGTACACTCTATTATTGTCTGGACCCCAGGAAGACTAGCTGTCGTCTTGGCGTCAGCTAATGGGGATCCTTTTAAATAAACAAATAAATAAACACTTGTGTTTTGTATTTGTTACTTTCAATACATACTATTTCTATAACCATGTGAATGTGTTCTCCTATTGGTCAGTTTGTATGCGCCGCTGCCCGGCCAGGACAGCGGTCTCCGGTGGGCAGGGCAGAGGTTTGACCAGCTGCCCATCGCTCACATCAAGGCCACCTACAACAAGTAAGACTGGACCACTGCTTCTGTTTGTCTGGGTCTCTAGTCTTCTGTAGTTCTGTAGTACTGTGGTTCTGTGGTTCTGTAGTACTGTGGTTCTGTAGCACTATGGTTCTGTGGTACTAATGGTTCTGTATTATTAATGGATCTGTGGTACTAATGATTCTGTAGTATTAATGGTTGTGGTACTAATGGTTCTGGTGTCGTGGGCAGTACTCACATCCAGGTGACGGACAGCGCTGGCCTGTCATTGGTCAGGACGTCATGTGGAACCGAAGGCTTCAAGAACATCAAGAAGTCGACGCCCATCGCCGCTCAGACTGCAGGACTCTCAGCTGCTACGGTAACCACATCCCACAATAACCCACAGCTTCACCTAAACATGACGGCATTTAGCATCAGTAACCATGATGATCCTACCTTGCCTGGGCAAAGGAGCAAACCTAGTGTCCTCCAACAGAAAGCTACTAGGAGCTAACCTGTTAAAGCTAGCAAGTAACGGAGCTAACCTACTGTAGCTAGCCTAGAGTGCTAACCTTCCTAGTGCTGGTCTTCCAACAGAAAGCGACGGCTAAAGGCGTGACCTTCGTACGCGTCATGTTGAAGGGTCTGGGTCCTGGACGCTTGGTGAGTCTCTATACCCTCCTCCTACACCACCTCCTCCTCATAGTCACCACCTCCTCCTCCTACACCACCTCCTCCTCCTCATACTCACCACCTCCACCTCCTACACCACCTCCTCCTCATACTCACCACCTCCACCTCCTACACCACCTCCTCCTCATAGTCACCACCTCCTCCTCCTACACTACCTCCTCCTCCTACACTACCTCCTCCTCCTACACCACCTCCTCCTCCTCCTCGTCATCACCTCCTCCTCATACTCACCACCTCCACCTCCTACATCACCTCCTCCTCAGTCAGCACCTTCTCCTACACCATCTCCTCCGACACCACCTCCTCAGTCACCACCACCTCTTACACCTCCTCACCTTCATGTTGGAGTGATTGTTAGCCCTCTATAGTACACTATACAATTATTTATATATATATATATATATATATATATATATATATATATATATATATATATATATATATATATATATATATATAGCGTGTGTGTGTGTGTGATCTGTAAGCTATATATAATGTATGTGTGATCTCTCCAGGCTGCTGTTAAAGGTCTGACTATGGGCGGTCTGGAGGTGGTCTCCGTCACAGACAACACCCCCCTCCCCCACAATGGATGTCGCCCACGCAAAGCCAGGAGGATCTGAGAGGATCAAACCATGTTGGACTGGAGGGGGGTGGCTTGTGTTATAATAGGCTAATAAATTTAAATGTTTTTCATTACTTTGCTGGTCCTGACTTATATGTTGAAGTATATCTAGCCAGGCAGATCTGGTAGTTGTATAGTATAATATATATATATTAGTAGCATCTAATGCATGGTTTCACCCCTAATAAATATAGATAGATATAGATAAAGGTCTGTATTATAGGGTTATATGTATAGGTTCACTAGATAGCAAATAGTTTCTTGATAACTCATATCTTATAGGTCTGTAATATAGGGTTACATGTGTATTGGTTTACTAGTTAGCAAATAGTTTCTTAATAACTAATATATCTTATTGGTCTGTATAGCTTACATGTGTATGTTCACTAGCCTCGTTAGCAGATAGTTTAAGAAAATGTATAGCTTGATATTTTACTGAAAAATGTCAATATTTACTTATATTATTGATTTCTTTATTCCCAACATTATCTGTAAACACATGGAAAATGTGCTGTTTTGCAAGATATAAACCCGTAGCAACAATAGTTATGATAATCATGATACAGATAGACATTTCTAAATCAAAAATAATTCAGCTAAAACTAAATCAGCAACTAATTACCAAGCGTAATTAGTTTAGGCTGAAAGTGGATACGGCAGGTGCATTCCATTTAAATCCCCGCTTCGTATGCACCCAGAGCTAAGGGTGAATGAGGGGAACTGGAACTACTAATGAAATTAGGAGTTAGTCTGGTGTTTACTAGGAGTTAGTCTGGTGTTTACTAGGAGCTACTAGTAGTGGTAAGTGCTTAATTTTACTTTTATATTACACACATCTTTAGGATCACAGGGTCTCATCTGTATTTATTTTGGGGTTCAGCAGAAAAACATGCAGAGAGAGGACAGATGGGGTTTCAGACAGAGGACGGATGGGGTATCAGAGAGGACAGATGGGGTATCAGGACATATTGGGTATCAGAGATAGGACAGATGGGGGTATCAAAGAGGACAGATGGGGTATCAGAGAAGGGACAGGTTTTCAAGATATAAAATATACAACACAGTGGAGGAGAGTTAAACTCTAATACCCCAATGAGCAAGGCACATTCATGTAATGTCTGGTCATTATAGGCAACTCCCAGTAGAACCAGTAACAGACTGTGGTTGTACTGGGCAGCTCTCGGTAGAACCAGTAGCAGACTGGTTGTACTAGTCAGCTCCTAGTAGAACCTGTAGCAGACTGGTTGTACTGGGCAGTGGAGGTGGTGGTGTAGTGATGGTGTTGGGAGTGTGAAATGAGTCTGCTTCATATTGCACATCAGTAGAGGGAAGGGGGCTTGGTGAAGCTGTAGGGTCACTTCCTGCCAGGTTATTCAGGGTTCAAGGAGCCAAGGTCCAGCTGGTCTTTGCGGCGTCTCTGCTGGTTGAGGAGAGAGCTGAAGGGGTACAGCTTAGCTTTAGCAGCGTAGCGCTGCCCAGCAATGTCCACCTCATAGTCACCCCGGGTCACAAAGTCTGGAGCAAGGCCCCCAGGAGCCGACACGAAGCCCAGACACACGTGGCGCTCCAGGGTGTAGCTGTATGCGCTGGAGGTGGTGGCCCCCACCAGCTGCTGGTTCCTGAGGATGGGCTCCCCCCACCAGGGCCACAGGTCCAGCTCCGTGTCATGCTCCTCCAGCACCAGCATCACCAGCCGCCGGGACACGCCCTCCTGACGCTGCTGTAGCAACGCCTCGCGACCCAGGAAGTCCATGTCCTGGAGGGGAGTAAAACACACACGGGTTACCATGGTGACTGGTATATGATGGTGTGGACAAGACAGTAACCATGGTGACTATAATATGATGGTGTGGACCAGACGTAACCATGGTGACTGGAATATGATAGTGTGGATCAGATGGTAACCATGGTGACTATAATATGATGGTGTGGACCAGATGGTAACCATGGTTACTTTTGTATGATGGTGTGCACCAGGCCTTAAGCATGGTGACTATAATATGATGGTGTGGACCAGACAGTAACCATGGTGACTGGAATATGATGGTATGGATAAGACGGTAACCATGGTGACTATAATATGATGGTGCGGATCAGACGGTAACCATGGTGACTATAATATGATGGTGCGGACCAGATCTAACCATGGTGAATATAATATGATGGTGTGGACCAGACGATAACCATAGTAACTATAATATGATGGTGTGGACCAGACGGTAACCATGGTGACTATAATACAGTGGTGTGGACCAGACGGTAACCACAGTGCCTAGAATATGATGGTGCGGACCAGGCCTTAACCATGGTGACTATAATATGATGGTGTGGACCAGGCGATAACCATGGTAACTATAATATGATGGTGTGGACCAGGCCGTAACCATGGTGACTGCTATATGATGGACCTCACCGTGTGGAACTTGACCCTGAACTCGCGGCCGCACTCCAGGGGTGTTGTGAAGGAGTCTAGGTCCTGACCCCAGAAGGCCAAAAACTTTTCGATGCGGAGACTCCTGAGAGCGTAGTAACCAGCATTACGAACACCATACTTCTGGCCCACTGCCATGACCTCATTATACACATGGAGCGCATACTGGGGGGGTGAGAGAGAGAGAGAGAGAGAGAGAGAGAGAGAGAGAGAGAGAGAGAGAGAGTAGTATAATTAATTATAGATTTATTATAATCATTACTATATTGTTATTATATTGTTATGTATTATTGATTGTATGGAACATTTTGGAGCAGGATATATTAAATAGAATAAAATAAAGAAACATTTGTTGAGAGACTAAAATAGGTTCGCTTGCCAACATTTTATCTTTACACACCTTATGGTGGTGTATTAACATCTCTACATACCTCATGGTGGTCTATTAACATATCTCTACACACCTTATGGTGGTGTATTAACATCTCTACATACCTCATGGTGGTCTATTAACATATCTCTACACACCTTATGGTGGTGTATTAACACATCTCTACAAACCATATAGTGGTGTATTATCAAATCACTATATATATTTATATTTATTCTATATCTATTACCTCTATAGGGATGTACAGCATGAAGCCTGGTTCACCGGTATGCGTCATACTCATCACTCTGATCCCGTTAGCGTAGCCTACGCTCATCTCCTACACACACACACACACACACACACACACACACACACAGACACACATACAATATTATTATACATTATTATTACAATATTATTACATTACATATTTAGTAGACACCATTATATCCACATATTGTCTACATGATGCTAGTATAGACACCATTACATTCACAGATTGTCTAGCATGATTCTAGAGTGTAGACACCATTATTTTGTCAACTTGCCAACTTGTTAAACCCCTAAAACTGTTAGCCAGTTAGCCAACAATAGCTGCTAGCTACACTGTTGATACCAGGATAATTTTGCATTATTTTCCTGTGATCGCCACTCCCACTCCATATCATACTTTTATTATGATGATTACAAAACTGAGCAAGAACGAAACATTGGCGCACGGAATATCTCTGTGGAGGGTTTATGTGGAGTGTGTGTTGTTGGTGGCTGGTTTACAGCCTCACCTGGCCTGAGTCAGACTGATTGGACTCTGGCTGGGTGGGGCTGCACACCTGTGGTGCATGAGCAATCATGGCACCCAGGATAAACCAGCCATCAACACACACACTCGAGGAGGAGCACTGTCATGACATGTTGTACTATCAGCTCGGCGAATACCAACTGGCCTTAAACTCCAAATAAACACCTTGAATAACATCTACCCGTGTCCTGTGTCGGAGGGCCCCAAAGAAAGCCACTTCGGTGGCGTGTGGCCGGACGTACCCCGCCACAATCTCCAGTAGGGAGTGATGTAGATTATTTGCGTCTTTGGCTAGCAGCTAATGTTGTGGCGAACAGTTTAAGAGATTTGACCATGGATTCGATATAACGGCATAATGACATAACGTTATAATGGAAGCCTGTGATAATCACTGGCTGTGACTTAGAGGAACATATGAAAACCCATTTTCCCATGGGGGATTTTACATGTGGCAACATGACGTCACTTAGGAGGTCGTCTATGGTAATGTATGCCTTGCAGAACACAGGAGGTCTATGGGAATCTGTACCTTGCAGAACACAGGAGGTCTATGGGAATCTGTACCTCGCAGAACACAGGAGGTCTATGGGAATCTGTACCTCGCAGAACACAGGAGGTCTATGGGAATCTGTACCTCGCAGAACACAGGAGGTCTATGGGAATCTGTACCTCGCAGAACACAGGAGGTCTATGGGAATCTGTACCTCGCAGAACACAGGAGGTCTATGGGAATCTGTACCTTGCAGAACACAGGAGGTCTATGGGAATCTGTACCTTGCAGAACACAGGAGGTCTATGGGAATCTGTACCTCGCAGAACACAGGAGGTCTACGGGAATCTGTACCTTGCAGAACACAGGAGGTCTATGGGAATCTGTACCTCGCAGAACACAGGAGGTCTATGGGAATCTGTACCTTGCAGAACACAGGAGGTCTATGGGAATCTGTACCTCGCAGAACACAGGAGGTCTATGGGAATCTGTACCTTGCAGAACACAGGAGGTCTATGGGAATCTGTACCTTGCAGAACACAGGAGGTCTATGGGAATCTGTACCTTGCAGAACACAGGAGGTCTATCATAATGGGAATCTGTACCTCGCAGAACACAGGAGGTCTATGGGAATCTGTAGCTTGCAGAACACAGGAGGTCTATGGGAATCTGTACCTGAGAGGTCTATGGGAATCTGTACCTTGCAGAACACAGGAGGTATATCATAATGGGAATCTGTACCTTGCAGAACACAGGAGGTCTATGGGAATCTGTACCTTGCAGAACACAGGAGGTCTATGGGAATCTGTACCTTGCAGAACACAGGAGGTCTATGGGAATCTGTACCTTGCAGAACATGGAGGGGAAGTGGTCTGGCGTCATGGAAACGTAGGACAGCTCAGCTAGGATGTCTGTGGCCCGGGGACCAATCAGATTGAGAGCTAAAGGACAGAGCAGGAAGTCAGTGCAACCCAGGTGATTAGTGGGTTACTAACAAAGAATAGTGAAATTAATAATAAGTGTCAATAAAAACAGGTTAATTTGATTAATAAATAAATAGCATTATACACTAATAACTGCACAATATAGACATATGTGAAGTGCACAAACTTAATAAAACAATCCTCCAGTAAATAAGGAAATGAGCGATGGCTTTTCAGCCAATCAGAAGCCACCTTGCTCCAGGAGCTAGCCAATTATGTGTGTTCTATGTTGGTGAATGCCTTAAATATGTGTTAAGTATGTGTTCATACGTTTACGTTTTGCTTTAGTCTGGAATCAAAAACGCAAAAGCAATTATTGACTAGAGTCAGACCTATACATTTTATGAGTCAAAGTGTGGAAACAGATTAGAGTCACAGTTACAGTGTATGAGTCAAAGTGTTTAAACAGATTGGAGTCACAGTTACAGCGTATGAGTCAAAGTGTTTAAACAGATTAGAGTCACAGTTACAGTGTATGAGTCAAAGTGTTTAAACAGATTAGAGTCACAGTTACAGTGTATGAGTCAAAGTGTTTAAACAGATTGGAGTCACAGTTAGTGTATGAGTCAAAGTGTTTAAACAGATTGGAGTCACAGTTACAGCGTATGAGTCAAAGTGTTTAAACAGATTAGAGTCACAGTTACAGTGTATGAGTCAAAGGGCCCTATTTTGCCGGTCTGAAACGCAAGTATGAAACGCAAAGCGCAAGTGGCTTTGTGGGCGGATCTTGGGCGCTGTTGCTATTATGCCGGCGGGATAAATGACTCTTGCGCCCAGCGCAAATCTAAAATGGGTTGGTCTGAAGTAGCTACATTAGTCATAGGTGTGGTTTGGGCGTAACGTGCAATAAACCAATCAGAGCGTCGGCTCACATTCCCTTTAAATGCAGGCGCGCTTGTTCCATGGCGACACATCGCGCATCGCCACTACTGGACCCAGACGTCCAATCCCGCCGTAGCGCGCGCATGCCCATCAGAGTGAAAAATAATTTGTTATTCTGTTTAAATCTTTTCAGCTTTTCATTTTCCGTTGACAAAATGTAAATAAAGAAATGTCACAAAGACATACTTTCCGATGTTTTGGCCTCACTCTCACTGAATCACGAGGTTATGAATGCATGGTGATATATTTGCAATGTGGTCTAACATTAGACCGAGATTACAATTAAAATAAGTGCCGGTACTGCGTACGACGGGGGGGGGGGGGGGGGGGGGGGGGGCGATTGTCGACGGGGGGGGCGGGATCATAACCCACCCCGGACCTACGACCGACGAGGGGGTGGGGGGGCAGCCTGTGACAAGTGCCGGTACGCAAGAAAAAGTGCCGGTGCGCTTCAAGCACTGCTTACAGATGATGCAGCTCTTCTGTCAAATAAGCTGAAGCGCATTTTCAGTAGGTGCCGAATGTTCTTTCAGTTACACCGCTTCGTGTTTCTGTGTGTTTTCGATTATAAAACATTTCACGCGCTGTTGCTGGCATAATAAAAGGTGTCATCCTGGTGTCCTCCTTATAGGCCTATAGCCTACCTATGTGTCTTGCGACTATTGGTCAAACAGGTTAATTTGATCCGTCATTAGCCTGAATATTTTTGGGTAACTGTGTACGCTAGATTTATGTCTATTTGTTCACATATATGTGATAATATTTTTGCTTGTATGTATGGTTTGCAAAAATGGGAACTGCTTCCTTGTAGATGAGAGAAGCAAAGTGTATGCACGTTGTACTATGGCCAGGGACGGGCTGGCCATCGGGAGGTTCGGGAGATTTCCCCAACGGCCGGACGATTTCAGGCCGAGCTGGCCGGCCGTAATTATTATTATTTTGTATTTGTTATTTTGTGTATTATTATTTATTCAACAATCGCGCATCCCCCCCCCCCCTCTCAACAATCGCGCACCCCCCCCCCCCCCCCCCCCCTGATTATGGCCAAGCATGCGCCCTTAAAATAGCGTCTGAATAAGCGCCACTGACTTTAGACGAGGTTTTTCCTGGTCTGTGGCGCAATTGTTTTGTGAAAGTGCAGAATAGCACCAGGGAACGTTTGCGCCGGGACACGCCTCCTGTTTTCGCTGAACCGCCCCCGGAGCGCAACTTCATTCCCCAAGTGAAGGACTTGCGCCTTGCGAGGGAAAATTCCAATGTGCGTCGGGTGCAAAATAGGAATTGTACAAGCGCCAGCGTACAAAGTCAATTGCGCTGAGTGCAAAATAGGGCCCAAAGTGTTTAAACAGATTGGAGTCACAGTTAGTGTATGAGTCAAAGTGTTTAAACAGATTGGAGTCACAGTTACAGCGTATGAGTCAAAGTGTTTAAACAGATTAGAGTCACAGTTACAGTGTATGAGTCAAAGTGTTTAAACAGATTGGAGTCACAGTTAGTGTATGAGTCAAAGTGTTTAAACAGATTAGAGTCACAGTTACAGTGTATGAGTCAAAGTGTTTAAACAGATTGGAGTCACAGTTACAGTCTGTGAGTCAAAGTGTTTAAACAGATTAGTCACATTTATAGTCTATGAGTCAGTGTTTAAACAGATTAGAGTCACAGTTACAATTAAAAGCCTAAAACCTTTGTAGTTTCGGAAAACCCATTTTTTCTTATCTTCGGCAAAAACACGGTCAAACACGGTTTAAATACATTAGTTGTGGTTTGAATTGAAAGCTTATGCATTTGTTCAAACACATTTATTTCATTTTGGTTTAATATGGTTTATTTGGTTAATAGAGAACGTGATTATAATTCATGTGTGTACTGTCTAAGCCACATGGAATTGGTGAGGATTCATTTATTTTGTTCAATTATTCTTGTTGTATTTGAAGGAAATATATAACCGTTCACACTAAAATAGTGTCTATGCATATTTCAGTGTACATTATCAGCTGAGCTGAGCCTTTCCATCCGGAATCTCACACACACACACACACACACACACACACACACACACACACACACACACACACACACACACACACACACACACACACACACACACACACACACACACACACACACACACACATTTTAGAATGAGTGGTTGAATCCTCTCCGCCAGCAAAGTGTTTTTTGTTTTTAATTGGAATGTGATTTATCCCAAACTGTTCAGATTCATGGCTTAGAAAAAATAGAAAAGCATTGTAATTCATACATGGGGTAGTGATTACTACTTTAATATCTTTTTATTTTCACCGTCTATATAAAAATGCACGGTGTAGTGATTACCACTTTAATATCTTTTTATTGTCACCGTCTATATAAAAATACACGGTGTAGTGATTACCACTTTAATATCTTTTTATTGTCACCGTCTATATAAAAATACACGGTGTAGTGATTACCACTTTAATATCTTTTTATTGTCACCGTCTATATAAAAATACACGGTGTAGTGATTACCACTTTAATATCTTTTTATTTTCACCGTCTATATAAAAATACACGGTGTAGTGATTACCACTTTAATATCTGATTATTTTCACCGTCTGTATAAAAATACATGGTGTAGTGATTACCACTTTAATATCTGATTATTTTCACCGTCTATATAAAAATACATGGTGTAGTGATTACCACTTTAATATCTGATTATTTCACTGTCTATATAAAAATCCTGGCATACACTTAAAGAACATCCATTTCTGGATTTCATTTAAACATTCCTTGTGCTCCAGCAGTGGACCCTATTGGCCTACAAGAGTGTAGTTGAATGATATCCTATCTGCTGCATGATGTCATTGATAATGACTGACCAGTGTACTTCCACGACACGTCCTCTAGGTGGAGCTGTGGCTCGCTGGGCATGTGTTTCTTCATCCACGACCAGCAGTGGACCTGCTGGTCACTTGGGGAGATGATGAAGAAACTGACGAAGAGGAGAAGTCATTTAATACTAGAATACTAGAATAAATACAAGATATATCAGTACTACTAGTACTGCTACTGAGAAAGAGGAGAAGTACTTTTTATACTATAATACTAGAATATACTAGAATAAATCCAATATATACGTATATATCAGTACTACTAGTACTGCTACTGAGGAAGAGGAGAAGTACTTTTTATACTATAATACTATAATAAATACAAGATATATCAGTACTACTAGTACTGCTACCAAAGAAGAGAAGTATTTTTTATACTATATTACTAGAATAAATACAAGATATATCGGTAATACTAGAACTGGTAATGAGGAAGAGGACACTAGTACTAGACACTAGTACTACTAGTTACACTAGTAGTACGATATTTCAATACTAGCTTTTACAGTAAAATACAAGACATAAACAACTCCACAATGTCTTTTACTACAGTACTAATACTAGTAGTAATAGTACTTTAGGTAGTACCTGTTCTTGCTGAGGCGTACTACGCTACAGTCGTTCTCGTATCCTCCTCTCTGGTTCAGCATGCCGGTGTGCACCATGTGACCGACAGGGACATCCACATCGTTGGCACACAGGAACTGGAGGTACTCTAGGGCCTGATCCCCTGTAGACTACACACACACACACACACACATGATAGAGGAGGTGGTAGGGGAGGACGTGGTAGGGGAGGTGATAGGGTATAGGAGGTGGTGATTAAGGAGGAGGTAGTAAAGGAGGAGGTATAGGGTAAAGGAGGAGGTTAAGGGTAGAGGAAGAGGTGCCAGAGGAGGAGGTGGTAAAGGAGGAGGAATAGGGTAAAGGAGGAGGTGGTAAAGGAGGAGATATAGAGTAGAGGAGGAGGTGGTAGAGGAGGTGGTGTTAAAGGAGGAGGTTCTCACCGTCAGCTCAAACTTGGTGAAGGAGGACATGTCGATGACACAGACTGCCTCCTTACAGCACTTGACCTCTGACCCCACTATGTCAAACCAGTCTGGCTTATAGAAGGTCTTACTGTGGTCCAGAGACAGCAGGTCTATACACACACACACACACACACACACACACACACACACACACACACACACACACACACACACACACACACACACACACACACACACACACACACACACACACACACACACACACACAACTTGTTTAGCTTAATGCAGACAACTGTAGGAGGAGGTGCTGTAGGGAGGTTCTATAGAGATACAGGAGGAGGAGGTGCTATAAAGCTACAGAAGGTGCTTTAGAGCTACAGAAGGAGGAGGTGCTATAGAGCTAGGTGGAGGTGCAATAGAGCTACAGTATGAGGAGGTGCTATAGAGCAACAGTATAAGAAGGTGCTATAGAGCTACAGGAGGAGGAGGTGCTATAGAGCTAGAAGGAGGTGCTATAGTACAGTATGAGGAGGTGCTACAGAGCAACATGAGGACAAGCTGATATAGATCTAGGAGGAGGTGCGGTACTTTTCCCTGCAGGGATGAAGTACTTGTGCCTCGAAGCTATGCTTCTCCATCCAGCTATAGTAGGAGGAGGTGCTATAAAGCAACATGAGGAGCAGGTGCTATAGTGCTACAAGAGGAGGTGCACTACCTTTCCCTGCAGGGACGAAGTACTTGGGTCTCTCGAAGCCGTGCTTCTCCATCCAGCGTGCCCCCTGGGTGTCCAGCCGGTCGTACAGAGGACTGGTCCTCAGCTGGCGACCGGTCTGATAGTCCCAGCGGGGAACCTTTAACTCATACAGCAGGGCTGACAGATAGACAGACAGACAGATAGGCAGAGAGGCAGAAAGACAGACAGACAGGCAGATAGGTAGAGCGACAGAGACAGACAGGCAGGTAGACAGACAGACAGGCGGGTAGACAGACAGACAGGTTTGTGTTAAGAAATTGCTCAGTGTTCTAGAGTATTTAAGAGTAGTATAGAGTATCACAGTGTATTCTAGAGTGTACTACAGTATTATAGATTATTCTAGAGTCGTATAGAGTATCCCAGAGTATTCTAGAGGTAGTATAGAGTATCCCAGAGTATTCTAGAGGTAGTATAGAGTATTCTAGAGGTAGTATAGAGTATCCCAGAGTATTCTAGAGGTAGTATAGAGTATTCTAGAGGTAGTATAGAGTATCCCAGAGTATTCTAGAGGTAGTATAGAGTATCCCAGAGTATTCTAGAGGTAGTATAGAGTATTCTAGAGGTAGTATAGAGTATCCCAGAGTATTCTAGAGGTAGTATAGAGTATCCCAGAGTATTCTAGAGGTAGTATAGAGTATTCTAGAGGTAGTATAGAGTATCCCAGAGTATTCTAGAGGTAGTATAGAGTATCCCAGAGTATTCTAGAGGTAGTATAGAGTATCCCAGAGTATTCTAGAGGTAGTATAGAGTATTCTAGAGGTAGTATAGAGTATCCCAGAGTATTTTAGGGTAGTATAGAGTATCCCAGAGTATTCTAGAGTAGAAGAGGTCGTGGCTCACGCATGACCTCCATGACTCGGTGTCTGAGGAAGGTTCGACTGCTCTGCAGGTTCCCAAAGCGCTTAATGTCTAGGGCCCACACGTTAGCTGTAGGATAGCCATACACCATCCACTCTGCTAGATACCTGGAGACATATTAGTATGAATAAAATTAATATTAAAACAATACACCACGTTTTGGTGATAAACTAGGATGTGTTTGGTGATAAACTAGGATGTGTTACTAGAGTAATAAACTAGGATGTGTTTAGTAATAAACTAGGATGTGTTACTAGAGTAATAAACTAGGATGTGTTTAGTAATAAACTAGGATGTGTTTGTAATAAACTCGGATGTGTTTGGTAATAAACTACGATGTTTTTGGTAAAAAAGGAAGTGTGACCTGGCCGCGCCCCCAGCTAGTGCCAGGCCAGAGGAGTTCATTCCAGCCAAGACGTAGTATCCGTGCACCCCGGGGGTCTCCCCCATCAGGCAGCGCATGTCAGGAGTAAAGGACTCTGGACAGTTGACCAGCTGCCGAATCTCTGCTGTCTCCAGCTCGGGCATCCGCCTCAGCAGGGCACTTAGCATGGGTTCTAGGTGGAGGAGAAGGGGTTATAATACATTACAACACCCACCCCTACGTGTGCTGCTAGTGTAGATGTCAGAGGTCAGCTCCTAGCGTGGAGGTCAGAGGACCGCTCCTAGGTCAGAGGTCAGAGGTCAGCTCCTAGTGTACTGTACTGTTGCATGTGAGAAATGAATCAGAGAGTGTGTGTCGTGGCAGGCAGTCACTCCTGAAGGTGTGATTGGTGCTGGTGATTTTGGGTATCCTGCGTGAGGCCATGAATAAAGGATTGAACGGTACGTCTTGACTCTGTGGCCTGTTTGACGCATGGACTCCGTAGACCTGGAAACTGCACCTTGGTTTTTAAGAATTTTCATTATAAGCTCCTAGTGTACAAGTCAGAGGTGAAATTAGCTCCTAGGATGGGTCATACCGAAGTGGTCCCAGTCCTCCTGCATGTTGTGGACCTCCAGCTGGTTTCGTCCCTCGGTGAAGATGGGTTTAGGATTCTTCTCAAAACCCCCCGAGAGAACACCTCCCTGCCAGGGACGCACATAGATCCTCCCGTCCAGATCCATCACCACTAGAGAGACAGAGATATATAGAGACAGAGACATAGATCCATCACCACTAGAGAGACAGAGATATATAGAGACAGAGACATAGATCCATCACTACTAGAGAGACAGAAAGACATAGAGACAGAGATATAGATCCATCACCACTAGAGAGACAGACAAAGAGACAGAGACATAGATCCATCACCACTAGAGAGACAGAGACATAGCTCCATCACCATTAGAGAGACAGAGACACAGACAGCCAAAGATCCATCACCACTAGAGAGACATAGAGACAGAGAAATAGATCCATCACCACTAAAGAGACAGAGACATAGATACATCACCACTAGAGAGAGAGACAGAGATCCATCACCACTAGAGACATAGAGAGATCCATCACCACTAGAGACACAGAGACATAACCATCACCACTAGAGACACAGAGAGATGGATCCATTACCACTAGAGATGCAGAGACATCCATCACCACAGACAGACAGAGACAGATCCATCACCACAGAGAGACACAGAGACAGATCCATCACCACTAGAGACACAGAGAGACATCCATCACCACTAGAGACACTACTAGACTACTAGAGAAGGAGACTACTAGACTATTCGAGAGAGAGAGAGAGAGAGAGAGAGAGAGAGAGAGAGAGAGAGAGAGACAAAGACAGAGAGATAGAGACAAAGCGAGACAGAGATAGAGACATAGCGAGACAGAGATAGAGATAGAGACAGACAGACAGAGACAGAGAGAGTGTACTGAGGTGAACAGGTGTGTTTGGTGTGTGAGACCTGGTGTGTTGGAAGGGAGGGGCTGCTGAAGAGGTTTGCTGAGGAGATAGAAATGTTCACAACCATGAAGAGGAACCGAAACCTTCACCTCACTGGCCTGGCCGAGCTCATAGCCCCACTGCAACACATTATATATATACATTATTATATAGTATTATATACATTAGAACCTCACATGCCACACTAGAACCTGTCAGAATAGAACCTCACTAGAACCTGTCAGACTAGAACCTCACTAGAACTTGTCACAGCAGAACCTCATGTCACACTAGAATGTCACTAGAACCTCACCTGTCACAATAGAACCTCACTAGAACCTGTCAGACTAGAACCTCATTAGAACTTGTCAGAGCAGAACCTCATGTCAAACTAGAACGTCACTAGAACCTCACCTGTCACAATAGAACCTCACTAGAACCTGTCAACCTCACTAGAACTTGTCAGAGCAGAACCTCATGTCACACTAGAACGTCACTAGAACCTCACCTGTCACACCAGAACCTCACTAGAACCTGTCAGACTAGAACCTCACTAGAACTTGTCAGAGCAGAACCTCATGTCACACTAGAACGTCACTAGAACCTCACCTGTCACACCAGAACCTCACTAGAACCTCACCTGTCACACCAGAACATCACCTGTCACACTAGAACCTCACCTGTCCAGCACAATTGACAAAGTATTGACAGCTGATAGAGCCACGGTCCGTCTCCACTGCAGTCACATGACCTCGCTCCACCAGGACCTGCTGAACACTGGTCCTCTCCAGAATCTGGACACCTACACACACACACACACACACACACACAGTAAAGTATGTAGCAAATAGAGTTCAAAAATATGTTTATTCTTTTAGACTTACAATTACAGCTAGATTGGTTTTTGTAGTACAAGTACAAGCACAGACCAAACATATACTTGAACATGGTGTAGCTAGAGTGGATGGAATGTAGAGAAACTCTTCTACTGAAGCTGGACGGATGTACAGCACATCTTTATTTTCAAAAATGATGTAGAAATAAGATTCAAATCAATTGCTAGGGTTGGCTTAACCCAAACCCTTAGCCCCAACTCCTGGGCAGGGTGGACCAACTGAACCTCTCGAGCTTTGACAGACAGTTGCTGCCAGCGGCTCAGCCAATCAGCCAATGTTGAGTCCCAGACAGACCTTGTCCTGCGGCGGCTACGGCCAGGGCTCGGTTGACCTCGGGCGGGGAGACAACGGCGTCCCCAGGGAGGTGTAGTGCCCCCACCAGGTCATGGATGTTCACCAGTGGGTGAAGCTTAGAAATCTCCTTCGGCTTTATAATGCTACAGCTAATGCCCATCACCCTGGGGGGGAGAGATAGAGAGAGAGAGATCATGTCCTAACACTCCTGCATTAAGTTAGTTGGGATACCTGACCAACCGTGTATTGTGTTCTCACTTGAGTCTGGATGCCAGGCGCTTCAGAGACAGCAAGCGGTCTTGGTTCTGAGCCAGGCAGAGAGAGCCAGTCTTCACATAACCTGAAGACACAGAAGATCAGGGTGTTGTAAAAGGTGTTACTATGGTAACAGTGTGTTGTTAAGAGGTGTTACTATCGTAACATGGTGTTGTTAAGGAGGTGTTCCTATGAAAATAGGGTGTTGTAAATAGGTGTTACTATGGTAACAGGGCGCTTCCCCCCCCCGATGATAAGCACTTTGTGTTTCCGCTGTCTGAGGGCTAAGCACGCCGACCCCGCCATTACAGACCCGGTGGCCTGCTCGGCTTGTCGTGCTACTCAACGGGTTCTACTCCCACTACTTCTACAAGTATGTTGCAATGAGGAAATTCAGAATGCTCAGAGTCGGGGTTTGGTGGTTGTTTTAATTTTGATTTCGGTATGGAAACCCTGTAAAGTGTCCAGATTTTTTTTCGTAATGGTAACCCTGTTGAAAGACCAGTTTGTAGTTTTTTTTTTGTTTTGCTTGGATGGGGGGGGGGGGGGGGGGGGGGGGCAAGTGTAGGTGAAGACTACAGGAACTAGCTCGGGGTTAACAGGATGTGTTACTATGGTAACAAGGTACCTGTGTTAACTCCAGTCTCCTCCTCCAACTGCTGATACAGGTTGTTGGAGTAGTCGGCCATCTGGCTCTCGATGGAGATGGGCTTAGCCACGCTGACCACACCAGCACACATACGGGTCGTCCCGGCTCCCAGCCTGTATAATAATCATAACCATAACTATTACCATAACCATAACTATAATCATAACCATAAATTTTACCTTAACTAAAATCATAACAATAACTATAGCCATACTATACTCAAACCTATTAACTATAATTTTAACCATAACCATAATAACTATAACTATAACCATAACCATAACATAACTTTAACCATAGCTATAATAACTATAACAACTACTATAATATATTAGGATACCTTTATAGTTATGGTTATAGTTAATTATAAAGTATAATCACTTATAGTTTAGGATACCTTTATATTTATTGTTATACTTAATTGTAAAGTATAATTAACTATAGTTTAGGATACCTTTGTAGTTATGGTTATAGTTTATTATAAAGTATGATAAACTATGGCCTCACCGTCCCTGCTCCAGCAGTAGGATATCAGTCCAGCCGAGCTTTGCCAGGTGATAGGCTACGGAGGTGCCCACAATGCCCCCCCCACAGATGACCACGCGGGCCTGGCTGGGCAGGGGGGGCAGGCTGTCCCCACTGACCGCCCTCCGATGGCTCAGCACCCCCTGCAGGGCGGCACCCTGCAGGGTGGCCCCCTGGGGCTGCAGCAGCCTGCGGAGCATAGCAGGGGACAGACCGCTCCACATGGACCTGCTGGCACGCACGCACGCACACACACAGTAATGTATTAGTATGTATTGTAATATACTGAACGGACACAGTAATTAGTATGTATTGTAATCAGTGTTGGTAATAACGGCGTTAGAGTATAACGGCGTTACTAACGGCGTTACTTTTTTCAGTAACGAGTAATCTAATTAATTACTTTTTACCTCGTTGCAACGCCGTTACCGTTACTGAGCATGTGAAGTGGCGCGTTACTTAGGGTGGCCATTCGTCCGGTTTTTCAAAGCCCTGTCCGGCGTCCGGCGCAGCATCAAGCCGGACGCGTATTTGTCCTCCTTTTTGAGACAACCCCGCCGGCGCCGGTCATAGGTCCGCCCGCCGGTCATAGGTCCGTGGTGTGTTACTATTGCGCGCACCCCCCGTCGGCCGTAGGTCCGAGGAGCGTTACGTTCGCGCGCGCGCGCCCCCCCCCCCCCCCCCCCCCCCCCCCCCCCCCCCCACCCGTCGGCCGTAGATCCGAGGCGCCCCCCCCCCCCCCCCCACTACAATTTGGTTGGATGAAGCGCAAGGTGTTTTGGCCACACATCTGCTGCACAGAGCCATAGAGATCTCTCTCTCTATGGCTTAACAGGCTGCAATATATTGAGTTCAAATAAATACCAAATGTTCTAAAACACTGTATATAGTGTTTTCATTCTTCAATCAGTTAATATAAACACCTTTGACGTTAAAGATGTTATCGAATGTAATAGCGTATAGAACATGAAAAATAACGCCACAGTTACTTTGCTGAGTAACTAATTACTCTTACAATTAGGTAACTCAATTACTAACTCAATTACTTTTTGGGAGGAGTAATTTGTAACTGTAACTAATTACTTTTTTTAAGTAAGATGACCAACACTGATTGTAATACACTGAACAGAAACACACAGTAATGTATAGTTATTGTATTATAATATACTGAACAGACACACACAGTAATGTATAGTTATTAGTATGTATTGTAATACACTGAACGGACACACAGTAATGTATAGTTATTAGTATGTATTATAATATACTGAACAGACACACACAGTAATGTATAGTTATTAGTATGTATTGTAATATACTGAACGGACACACAGTAATGTATAGTTATTAGTATGTATTGTAATATACTGAACGGACACACAGTAATGTATAGTTATTAGTATGTATTGTAATATACTGAACAGACACACAGTAATGTATAGTTATTAGTATGTATTGTAATACACTGAATGGACACACAGTAATGTATAGTTATTAGTATGTATTGTAATACACTGAACGGACACACAGTAATGTATAGTTATTAGTATGTATTGTAATACACTGAACGGACACACAGTAATGTATAGTTATTAGTATGTATTGTAATATACTGAACGGACACACAGTAATGTATAGTTATTAGTATGTATTGTAATACACTGAACGGACACACAGTAATGTATAGTTATTAGTATGTATTGTAATACACTGAACGGACACACAGTAATGTATAGTTATTAGTATGTATTGTAATATACTGAACGGACACAGTAATGTATAGTTATTAGTATGTATTGTAATATACTGAACGGACACACACAGTAATGTATAGTTATTAGTATGTATTGTAATACACTGAACGGACACAGTAATGTATAGTTATTAGTATGTATTGTAATATACTGAACGGACACACACAGTAATGTATAGTTATTAGTATGTATTGTAATACACTGAACGGACACAGTAATGTATAGTTATTAGTATGTATTGTAATATACTGAACGGACACAGTAATGTATAGTTATTAGTATGTATTGTAATATACTGAACGGACACAGTAATGTATAGTTATTAGTATGTATTGTAATATACTGAACGGACACACACAGTAATGTATAGTTATTAGTATGTATTGTAATACACTGAACGGACACAGTAATGTATAGTTATTAGTATGTATTGTAATATACTGAACGGACACACACAGTAATGTATAGTTATTAGTATGTATTAATATACTGAACGGACACACACAGTAATGTATAGTTATTAGTATGTATTGTAATATACTGAACGGATACACAGTAATGTATAGTTATTAGTATGTATTGTAATATACTGAACAGGCTGTTGATGGTATAACTACTGCTAACCAGCTAACACTAATAATTATGTAACAACAGCAAACCAGCTAACACTAATAATGGTGCAACTACAGCTAACCAGCTAACACTAATAATGGTGTAACTACTGCTAGTCTAACAAATCAGACTTTATATTAATAATCTAAAGTCTTTAGATTATTAAATCTCGATTATTAACCTAAATAATCTCAAATCTGATGGCAGACGAGCTCAAATGAATGGGGCGTTTCACTATCTTTCGCCATTTGTTTCAAAGAACCCATGTTGCTGGAGGCGGGACCTGCAAGGGCATTCATTGGCAATTAACAGCGAACACAAACTCTGCCAGCACTAATAAACTAGAAAAAAGGTTTCAAATCAACACTAACACTAGTAAGGGTTTAACTACTGCTAACCAGTTAACACTAGTAAGGGTTTAACTACAACTAACACTAGTGTTTAACTACTGCTAACCTGTTAACACTAGTAAGGGTTTAACTACTGCTAACACTAGTAAGGGTTTAAACTACTGCTAACATGTTAACACTAGTGATGGTTTAACTACTGCCAACAAGTTAACAGTAGTAAGGGTTTAAACTACTAACTACCAGCTATGTTAGTGCTAGTTAGCATGCCTTTAGCTCCACTGTTGCTAATGACCTCTGACCTTGAGGAGAACCTGGGAGCCTGAGGTCAACAGACTCCTGGGTTTATTATGGTGGGTTAGGGTTGGTGTGAGTTACATTAGTTAGATTTGACCTGTTAGTTTGTTGTGGACTTGTGTGCTACGTGGCTAATGCTAACAGTAGCTGCAGGTTAATGCTAATAGTGCAGGCTAATGCTAACAGTAGCTTCAGGTTAATGTTGATTCCTAGTAAACATGTTAATAATGACGTTACTTTAGTCACCGTGTGCCGGGTCTGTTTTAACTCCATGCTCACCTAATCCTCTTGATCCAGTTGAGATATGTGGAGCAATAATAAAGTAGTTAAACCATCAGCTCTGACAGCTAAGCTAACGTGCTAGCTGTTTACAACTATGCCCTTCTTGTTCCTCTGGTGTTAGGGCGCATCAGCGCCTCCTCCGGTCTGGAAGGGAACTGGAGCCGCAGAGACCAGAGAGGCATCGCATCACTTCTACTGCTCTGTATTGTCTTCCGCTTGCTGCCTTGATGATTGCTGACTCTTCTTTTCTTTTTTTTCTTTGAGCACACCACAGTTGCAAATTCATGAAGAAAACCACCTTACACACTCCTTTCACAGTGGCTGTAGTTTTTACATCTTATTATATTATTATTTAAATATATTATGTTGTTGACTGTCTTCTTTGATGACTGTACTGGCAATAAAAGGTTCTGTTTGTGAAACCAAACCGTTGAAAGGAAATGTCACTAAGTTAAGATATAGATTAAGATAGATTAAGTTAAAATAGATTAAGATATATTAAGTTAAAATATAGATTAAGATAGATTAAGTTAAGATATAGTTTATGTTAAGATATAGATTAACATAGATTAATTTAAAATATAGATTAAGATAGATACGTTAAAATGTAGTTTAAGTTAAACTATAGATTAAGTTAAAATAGAAATTACGTTAAATTATGTTTACATCTCCAGAGCCAATCAGATGGAATCAGTTATTGGAATCAACAATCAGTTATTGTTTCAATTATTTATTGGATTGCAATGGAAACCTTTTGGAGTGGTTTTAATGTAAATATAACTTTAAACTTCAGTTAAATGTTGAATCAGTGCAGACCACCACAGCCTGTATAGCTGTATAGCCTGTAAAGCTGTCAAATACATAATTTCTTACATTACAATATTTATACAAATACACACAGTATACTACAGGATAGTGACATAGTACAGTACAGTATTGTTAGGAGTTGTGTCTGGTATATCAATATGAACTTGGTATTGTTCTTTATTATATTTGTGTGTTGGTAACTGTCCACTTCACTGTACCAATTCTTCATGTTGTGCGGCTCTTGACCTACATTGTGTACATTGTGCTTCTCCTGATAACAGACATTGTTATCTGGGGGGGGGGGGGGGGGGGCACTGAACGCGTGATTCTGGACAGGGTCTTGACAAGCAAGTTTATGATACTGTATAAATATGTTCCAACGACTTGAATAAACCAGAAGCATTGTGATCTCACACAGTACCCACTGTCTCGGGTCACAGTACCCACTGTCTCGGCTCACACAGTACCCACTGTCTCGGCTCACAGTACCCACTGTCTCGGCTCACAGTACCCACTGTCTCGGCTCACAGTACCCACTGTCTCGGCTCACACAGTACCCACTGTCTCGGCTCACACAGTACCCACTGTCTCGGCTCACAGTATCCACTGTCTATTGCACAAAACCAAGATAAGGGATTAAGCCGGGATATGTTTATGGTTTTAGGTTATCTGAATTTAGCCTCAAGTCGGTTGCATGAAAGCAGCTCAAACTTAACCCGGCTAAGTTACCATGGTGATTTATTCTCTGCAGCTAGCCTGCTCCAGACCAGGCAAAGCAGGTTTAGTGAAAACTCTGAGTTTATTAACCCTGAAATGAGGGAAACTCTGAGTTTTCCGTTTCACAAAGGGAGGTAACTCAAACCAGAGAAAGAGGGGTAACTCTAGCCTGTTTCAGAGAGAGAGGTAACTTAAGCTCTCGGTCAGTTACCGTAGTAACAGATTCTATGAACCTAACCTGGTCGGGACCAGGTTTTTCTCAACAAACCTCGAGTTTCTCTCTGTCTCCACCGTCTTTCAGCCACACACGCCATTTGATTTCCTCTTTCATTCATTCAGTCATCAGCAGGCGAGTTTTGGCATAGCCGTCTGTCAAAAATCATTAAAAAAATCAGAGTCGGTAGGCTATTTCAGAAGTCCATTAGGCACAGTAGGAGGCGACTTTTTTTCACGAACATGGCATGTCCTTTTGACAACGATCCCGTGGATGAAGGTGCAGCATTACTGCGCGGAGAATTAAATATTTGTCGGGAGAGGGTTATCAGACCGTGCATAGATGTAGCATTTCCAGACAATTATCATTTCCAGACAATTATCTTTTTGAGCGGTACTGTTTCACATCACAGTCTATCATTTACATACACAACCTAATCCGTCCTTACATTTGCAACATTTCCAACCGTAGTCATGTTCTCACATCCCAGCAGATATTGTGTGTTGCACTGCGTTTATTTGCAAATGGAAGTTGTTTGTACAATGTCGGAGATGCAGAGCACTTGAGCAAGGCAACTGTATGCAGGGCGGTCAGAAAAGTGTGCCTCGCCATGGAACGGCTTTTACCCATGTTTGTCGTTTTCCCTGGACATAAACCTGTCAGAGCCATCAAGGAGGTCTTGGGGGGTGGACTCAGAGGATGAGCTCCCTCCAGGGATTCCCTCAGCCACTGGCCTTCCAATATACTGGCTTAGGGCCAGCTCCTCGCCTCCGTTAGAGGTGGCGGTGCTGGGCCACCACCCGTTTTACGGGCATCTGCCTTCTTTCTGTTGGCTGAGTAGAAGTCTGTGTTTAAAGGCTTAATTATTTAACAGAACATGATATAGATGAGAAGACATTTATGTGTGTGAAAACAGCATTATGTTGGGGATGAAACAACTGCACAGTCAAATAGCCACTTAAAATTTACTTTACAGTGTAAAACATTATCAAAATGATCATGCCGAGGTCTTATCTGTTTGAACAATGTTTTTATATGTCATCTTAAGCTGCTGCCAAGTGCGCTTCTCCCCCGCGGGATGGCACCTACGTGAAATAAATGAATAGTTACCATTCAAGCAGTTTTCCCCTGTAATATTATTGTGATTGCAAAGGACTACATTTAAACTTACGCTGCAGTGTTGCACTTCTTTCTAAAAACGTGTTGAAACTCGCCATATGAGCGCATTAGGATTTCCAATTCGAGGTTGGTGAAAAACGTAGCCCTGCTCTTCCCCGTTGCCATGGTGACTCGTCGAATTGGGGCTCCATAGGCTTTATGCCGAGCGTCACGTGACCAAACCGGAAAACAGGTCTCCTGACTTCCGCTTGTCGGAAAAGCCGGTAGCAGCGGTAGGAACTGACGGCGACATCTATTGACTTGGCCTAGCTAACCCTTTTTACTGTTGGCGTTTTATTTGATTTTAACATCTGAATGTTAGTGAGAAGAAGAAAATGTCAAAGCCAGTAAAGTACCGGAAGCGGGATAAAACAGCGGTTAAAGCTAGCGAGTGAATCCGGGAGAGGGCTCCTCTCCTCGGACACATTACTCTGAAGCCCCGGTGACGGTCTGGATGTGTGGATTAATAAATACAATTTTTAAAAAAAACAGCGGTAAAAGCTAGCCTGTGTGTCCAGGAGAGGGCTCCTCTCCTCGGACAGATTACTCTGAAGCCCCGGTGACGGTCTGGAAGTGCGGATTAATAAATAAAATAATGTGAGCGTGGTACAGCGGACCTGAACCGGATGTGATGAGACCTGTTTCGCAGAATGCGGAAGTATGTTGCGCATAACCCCCATTGATGCTGGCTTTTTATAGTTGTGGTGCACGTGCTTAACTCTAGGTGAAACTACTCTGAGTTGATTAAATTAACTCAAATCCGCTGTTCTGGAACCGAAAACTCAGAGTTTTCTATCTCAGAGTAGATCAACTCAGCGTTTAGGATTAGACTCAGAGGTTGTTGAACCTGCTTTGTGAAACTGACCCGTTTCACAAAGAAAAGCGGGTTATGTGAAAACTCTGTGTTTGTTAACCATGAGATGAGGGAAACGCTGAGTTATCCGTTCCAGAAAGAGAGGTAACTTAAACTCTGGGTCTGTTACTGCGGTAACTTACGCTGTGAACCAAACCTGCTCGCTGGCAGGTTTACTATAAGAAACCCAGGGTTTCTACCCTTCTCCTCCCACACGAGGAAGCGATTAAACATGGATTGCCCATTTCTTCGTAATCCGATCGACGTCGAAGCCGTCATTATTCGTAATGCTTTACGTCGCGAGTGAATCTTCCGTCCCAGATTAGACATTTTATCATTTCCAGAGGAATATCTTTTCGAATGTTACCGCTTTTCATCCGCCACTATAATTTATCTCAATCACATTCTCCGGCCATACATCACCAACCTCACACACCGCGGATGAGCACTCACCTCAGAACAAACATTATGCATAGCACTACGTTTTTTTGCTAATGGTAGTTTTCTTTATAATATCGGCGATGCAGGGCACATAGGCAAAGCTACAGTGTGTAGAGCCGTAAGAAAGGTGACCCTCGCCCTTAAACGCCTGTTGCCAGCAATGGTTGTGTTCCCCGGGCACAAACCTGTTAGAAACATCAAGGAGGAATTCCACAGGATTGCAGGTGGTGACTAATGTGGAAATCATATATTCTGTTATTTTAAATTATGAGAGTGGGGTCAGTAGCTTAATTAGCTGTCATTTTGCAGGCCTCCCAAATGTGATGGGGTGCATTGATGGGACACAAATCCCCATTACTGCGCCTGCAGAAAACGAAGCGGACTATGTGAATAGGAAATCATTTCACAGCATCAATGTCCAGGTATGTGACCTACCATCTTAAAAAAGATGTACATGAAAATGTATACATTACAACTAACTCATGTCATTCCCTGCACTGTAAAGATCATATGTGATGCAGCTTACATCATCACAAATGTTGAAGCCAAGTGGCCTGGCTCGGTCCATGACTCCGGGATCTACCGGAAGTGTAGTCTGAGCAACAGATTTGCACGTGGTAAGGAAGCTAAAGCCTTGTACAAAGTTTGTTGTTTCCCTTTTAAATGCACTCAAATGTGTCCTCTATAATTACAGGAGAGTTTGATGGCTACCTGCTGGGGGATCGTGGCTATCCATGCCAGCCCTCTCTGTTGACCCCTGACCCTGAGCCGGGACCCCAACAACGTTTTAATGTGGCCCACTGCAGGACTAGAGCCCGGGTTGAGATGACCATAGGGACACTCAAATCCCGGTTCCAGTGCCTGCAGAAGCTCAGGGTCACCCCAGAGGGCATGTGACATCATTGTGGCATGTGTTGTTCTCCATAATATTGCAATTATTAGAGGAGAGCAACACCCTGCCGTACAAATCAATGACCCTGCGGATGACCATCCCATCCCTGCCGACGTCCAGGATGGAAGGGCTGCAAGGGACCTCATCGCTAGAAATTACTTTTGATTATTTAGTGTATTTTCTGTTATACATTTCCAGGTTGTTCTCCTTATTTCTTTTATTCATTCATCCTTTACATAAAGAATGTTTCTGTTTTAGGAACACAGATGTGTTCTTCCACAACATATGGAGACATACAGATATCCCTAAGTGCCAACAGTGTACCATGAAGCTCTTTCCTGTGGCCTTGGAAAGGCTTGCATACGTGATTGTGACAGTTTGTCTTTGTCTATGTTTGTCTATGGGAGTACAGCTTCGGTCTTCAGAAACAAGCCAATTAAGGCATACCTGACATGGTAAGAAGTGTGTGTGTATTAGAGAAATCAGTTCAGACTCGGACCCCATTGGGCTGGTTCGAGAGGTTTCGGACAATTCAATGCATTGAATAACTTCCCGCTTGTGTTATTTACTCAGACACTTTTGGGAGTGGACCTCCATCATTTCATCATCCACAGACCAGCATTCTGGCAGCCGAGAAGAATATACCACAAATACAATACAAGACAAATTCACATGTGATTTGGTTCTTCTTTATTCCCTACAAGTACAAAAGCAACAGTCAGGATTTGTAATAGGCTATAGTTCCAACCACATATTCACCTGTTTCACCATGACAATGCACCCACCTCAACTGGCGTTCCAGTAATAGAATTTCTAGATCGTTTTTTTTAATCTTCCGATCTAGGTACACCATTTCCTTTTCCGTCTTTTTTATAGTTTTTAGGAGGTGCACCCGGTACAACTCCTTTACTGGTAACTGGGAAACATACGGACGACATTTAATTCCTACAGTTCTACATACAGATTTAACATGGTATTGACCGACAATCTCACCGTGTCAAGCTGTGCTGCGGAAGTTGATGGACCCTCCTCCTGGTGATGCCCAGCCATGTTCTGTTGAAGGACAAGAATCCATATGCTCATCACTTCAGTGAACATGTCAAACTCCAAATTCCACTCAAGAATGTAAATTAATATGAATGGGTAGAGCACTGCCAGTAGCTATACATAATATTAGTACACACTTCAGTAGGCCCCTCCGGATCTCTCCCTGTGGCAGCAGACAGAGTTTCCTCCTCCTCCTCCTCCTCCTCCTCCTCCTCCTCCTCCTCCTCCTCCTCCTGTGATGCAGGAAAAGATTCTGTTTCAGAATACTTTGAACTACCATCTGAGGCAAGATCTGAGTATGGAATGCAGCTGCAGGGTTTACAGTTGTTTCAGTCGGAGGCTGAACCAGGCAGATGACTCCATCCTCAACTGTTGGGTGGGTGGATATATATTTGTTAAAAAGTAGGCTATATATTTATATATTAGCATTATTTTTTTTAAAGACATAAGTATACTTGCATCTGATGTAGGCACTTGTGTCCTGGGGGTGACAGGCTCAGATGAGCTTCCCCCGGGGATGCCTTCAGCCACTGGGCGACCCCTGTTTTGGCTGAGGGCCAGCTCCTCAGCCTCTGTCAGAGGTGGTGGAGGTGGCCCTCCACCCGTCTTTCGGGCCTCTGCCTTCTTTCTGTTGGCTGAGCAGAACTCAATGTTAGTTTTTTATTAGTATTTTAATGAGTATTGGTGTAGGCTACAGCGTCACATTTTAAATTACTTCAATAGGTATAAAATATAAATGTGTTTGTATCAAGTGTTAATCTACTAAGTGGAGTAGGCCTATTAAGTGAGAGGACGCTGAAAAACAACTTTTTGTTATGGGTTTAAATTACTATTTGAAGTAGCCACTGAATTAATATTTACTTTGTTTAATAGCCTAAGTCAGTTTAAACAAATACAATTAAAATCAAAGTGAGGTGCAATCATAGGCTTGCAAAATATGCCTTACCATTTTGAATGATGTTTTTATGTTTCATTTTTATCTGTTTCCACGTCCTTTTTTCTCCTTTAGAAGTGCACCTAAAAGAAAATCAGATTTCATTAGGTTACTACTTATAGGCCTATTCATAACTAGGCCTATAGGCTATGCTACGATGATCTTACGGTTAAATGTTAAGTCAATGGAATAGTACATTCAAACTTACGCGTTCACTCGGGCAGCAATTTTCTCCCATGCCGTCTCCCTCTCCTTTGCTGCTGCGGCGGTGTTACATCTACGGCGAAAGGTGTGTTCGTATTCGCCGTAGGCCAGCATCAGCACCTCAAGCTCTAGCGCGTTGAAATAAGTGGACCGTTTTCTTTCAGTTGTCATGGTGACTCGTGGTATCGGGGCTATATATATATATATATATATATATATATATATATATATATATATATATATATATATATATATATATATATTGAAATTACTACACAACCGGATAAACATATACAAACGAATAAACCACGTGGTCCATAGAGCGGTAATTAAGATCATTGCGTCACTCTTAATTACCCCGGGACCACCAGAGGGCGCTATGCTACCCGGGACCACCACAGGGCGCTGTGTTACCCGGGACCACCAGAGGGCACTATGCTACCCAGGACCACCAGAGGGCGCTATGCTACCCGGGACCACCACAGGGCGCTGTGTTACCCGGGACCACCACAGGGCGCTGTGTTACCCGGGACCACCAGAGGGCGCTATGCTACCCGGGACCACCACAGGGCGCTGTGTTACCCGGGACCACCAGAGGGCGCTGTGTTACCCGGGACCACCAGAGGGCGCCACGTCACAGCAGACACGCGCGCGCAACCAGGGGGCAGTTCACTCCCTTAAACACAGAAAGGGCGGATGATTTGTATGCACGTAGATTTTCTTTAGTAGATTCACTAGGCTTTTCTATCAGATATGTGTAGGCTATAATATATGGCCATACAATAGTTGGCCATTTGGACGTAGGCTATCCAATATCTATTCATTTTCAGGAATAATATTCTACCCTTTCCATTCCCATTAGTGAGAACTATTTGGTTTCTGTAATTGGTGTAGGAGGCGTCACCTGCCACACCATCCCCTCCCATTAGGGTTATTTTAGTGCATTCATAGATTGTCCAATCTATAACTAGAGGAGGTTTGATGTCCATATCTTAAAATGATCAGTTGATATTGTCAAAAAGTGACACGGACAGGTTCAACAATGAACAACTAAACCACGAAAGCCAAGTTCATAAATCGTGTATCGTCGTTTTTCAGGACTAAAGCTACTAAAGCTAGCTAACATTTCTTAGATTTACAAGAGGGCGAATTCTGTCATTTATTTATGCAGTGAATTTATATTTTTCGCATCAGTGATATTAGGATGACACTACGAACACAATGCCGTTAATACATTGTTTACGATGATGTAGTCGCTAATGTGACCACAGTAGCTCATGGGAACAAAACGGTTTATTGCCCCCTGGCTGTGCGCCCATCCAACCATGTTTGTAAACTGGATACCCGTCTATAGCACACTACATAGACCGCCCTGTGTTAAAGGTGCAGTGTGTAAAATGTATTGGCATCTAGTGGTGAGGTTGCAGATTACAACAAACTGAATACCGCCCCCCCCCCCCCACCCCTCCCGTCCCAACGACGTAGGAGAAGCTACGGTGGCCTGTACTGGCCAGTAAGGTGCCAGTAGGTGCTATGGGTGCAATAAATACCAGAAAACTGTAATTTAACACACAG
>JAOPHQ010001705.1:0-90000 GCA_030340625.1 Merluccius polli | reverse complement strand
TGACTGTTGAGTAGGAAACATATACTCATACAATACGAGGAAAGGATATGTAGGTAACTATGCAGGTCCTGTTCTAAACATCTAGTTTGAAGTTAAGTTAGTCTACTACCGGTAACCAACCATCATCTGGAGGTCCTGTTGGTTAAAAGGTTATTTAACTCACTGCTGTCTGAAGAGACTCCAAGCCTCCATAGAACACTTTATTAACTGGATCTGGTCTGTCTGTCTGGCTCCCAGGTGGAGGAAAGTACACTCCAGGTGTCTTCCAGGGGGAACTATCTGGACCTGGAGTGCTCTCTGGCGGAGCAGAGAGACGACCTGGAGAACTTCTACCAAGACCTAGAGTAACTTACCCTCATCTTCCTCATTACAGCATCCCTTTGTCTCACTGTTGATAAACCAGGTTTAACAGAGCAGTGAGACAGGTCTAACAGAGCAGTGAGACATGTCTAACAGAGGTGTGTGTGTGTGTGTGTGTGTGTGTGTGTGTGTGTGTGTGTGTGTGTGTGTGTGTGTGTGTGTGTGTGTGTGTGTGTGTGTGTGTGTGTGTGTGTGTGTGTGGTAAAATGATGTCACCACTAAAATCCTGTTCTTAAATTTTCCATTTTTAGCCCAACATTTTCTCTTTCCCACAATCCTCTCTCTCTCTCTCCCTCTCCCTCTCCCTCCCTCCAGAAATGGGAAGAAACCCATCCTGATTTTGCGGACTCTGCTATCTGTACGGGTCCACTGCATTTTGGGTAATTATATTCTCTCCTGTCTCTGGTATTTACTGAGTGGAACATGTAAATATGCTTACATGATGGAAAAATACTTTAATATTTCTGAAGTTGGAACATGACCTTCAAGTGTCCATACTAAATCTAACCCATATTCTTACAATCTGATTGCGGTTGGTTTTAGTTTAATCGTTTGACTGGAATCTTATTTAGTGTAAGGATGAAGGTTGCTTAAGGTTAGGGCCTGGGACAGGGTTAGTTAGGAGTTATGGTTAGGGTTAGTTAGGGTTATGGTAGGGTTAATAGGGGAGTTATGAGTATGGTTAGTTAGGAGTTATGGTTAGGGTTAGTAGGAGAGTAAAGGTTAGGGTTAGTTAGGAGTTATGGTTAGGGTTAGTAGGGGAGTTATGATTAGGGCTACTTAGGGTTATGAGTAGGGTTAGTGGGGGAGTTAGGGTTAGTTAGGAGTTATGATTAGGGTTAGTTAGGAGCTAAGGCCGATTAATCTGAGAGGGAAATAACCTTATGTAAAAGGACCTTAACTCCTAACTAACCCTAACCTTATGGATAGGGTTAGTTAGGGTTATGGTTGGTTAGTTACCTCAGAGTACCCAAGTACATGGTGCCTGGTTAGGATGTCTCGACTTGAGCTATTTTGGTTTAGTTTATAGCTCTTTCCAGAGCTATGTTAGTCCCCTTTGGGGTTTAGAAGTAGGTTGGGGCCTGATTCTCATCAGACCCGCTTGTCAATATATTGTGCCTAACTTGCATGGTAGGAGGTGTGGGTCTGTGTAGGGGATGCAACGTTTTGGATCGGTGAATCCTTTTTCATTCTCGGGGCTTGAGCCAGCACGGAGATGTTATCCCCCCTGTGTTGTCTGGGGACAACTAGAGTTAGTTAGGGATATGGTTATGGTTGATTAGGGTAATGGTTATGATTGGTTAGGGTTATGGTTATGGTTATGGTTGGTTCCAGTTATTTGATGGTGTTAGTGTGCTGGAGGGGATGTTGTGTTCGTCAGGACTAGTCAGTCTCTTATCTTCTAAGACATCAAGGCAGAATCAAGCTAGTATAACATCATTAGCACCAACAGGAAATACCACAGAAATAACCCAAATACCCCTAACCCTACTACGGCCAGCACACCACTTCCTGTCTCTATAGGACACAGAACTTTGCCACTTCCTGCCTCTATAGGACAGAGAACTTTACCCCTGCCTGCCTGCCTGTCTGTCTGTCTGTCTGTCTGTATGTTTGCCTGCATGTTTGTCTGCCTGCCTATCTGTCTGTCTGTCTGTCTGTCTACCTGTCTGTCTCTTTGGGTCTTAGTGTTGAATGTGACATGTCTATTTCGAACTCACACACACACACACACACACACACACACACACACACACACACACACACACACACACACACACACACACACACACACACACACACTACACACACTACCCGCTAACACACACTTCTACACAAGTAGAACACACACTCACTACAAACACACACTAGCAGTGTTGATTCCAGCTGTCGTATGTCTGAGTCATGCTCTATTAATGACTCAAACACACAACAGATTGAAATATCATGAGGTCATATACGAGAATACTACAAATACTACAGCAGTTTCTATTACATTGTGTGTGTGTGTGTGTGTGTGTGTGTGTGTGTGTGTGTGTGTGTGTGTGTGTGTGTGTGTGTGTGTGTGTGTGTGTGCATAAACAGAAATGTTTTGATTTCTAAGAAAGTAGTGAGGCAGACCTCACATGTTCTGGAAGATAGCTCTAGATATGTGGTAGATAGAAACTAGAAGTGAGTTCTAGATATGTGGTAGATAGAAACTAGAAGTTAGTTCTAGATGTGTGGTAGATAGAAACTAGAAGTGAGTTCTAGATATGTGGTAGATAGAAACTAGAAGTGAGTTCTAGATATGTGGTAGATAGAAACTAGAAGTGAGTTCTAGATATGTGGTAGATAGAAACTAGAAGTTAGCTCTAGATGTGTGGTAGATAGAAACTAGAAGTTAGTTCTAGATGTGTGGTAGATAGAAACTAGAAGTGAGTTCTAGATATGTGGTAGATAGAAACTAGAAGTTAGCTCTAGATGTGTGGTAGATAGAAACTAGAAGTTAGTTCTAGATGTGTGGTAGATAGAAACTAGAAGTGAGTTCTAGATATGTGGTTGTGGAGTGTGTGTTGTTGATAGCTGGTTTACAGCCTCACCTGGTCTGAGTCAGACTGATTAGACTCTGGCTGGGTGGGGCTGCACACCTGGGGTGCATGAGCAATCATGGCACCCAGGATAAACCAGCTATCACCACACACACTCAGGAGGAGCCACTGTCATGGCAGCTTGGAACATCGGCTCGGCTTGTAACATCTTGTAACCTCTTTTATATTGAGTATACTACCTGAATAAACCTCATGTCGTGACTCGTCAGGCAATCCAGTCAGGCTATCAACCCAGTTCGTTTTCTCAACACATACTAAAGAATTTGTATCTGCTTTCATGTCTCCATTATAGACATGTTTTCTTCTACTCCCGCCTTCACTCCGATTTCAGAGTATTTTAATTTGAAAGAGCCACCCTCCAATACAGGCCAGATTCATGCACTTGACTTTTTGATATGGTTGACTGGTGCTTCATTCCATTCTGTAGAAGCGATTAGTGACCTCACTGTGGCTTCCCTCAGTAGACTCCTTGCTGCTCTCATTTTAGACTTCGCCATCCTAAGAAAAACAAAATCGCGTCTCTCTCCCCCTAGACTTGCAAAATGTCTTTGTAACTGAAGTTATTCAATATGATTATATTGAAGTAATTCATATTGTATAAATAACTTAATTAACATCAGACATAACACTTATTTTCTTTGTATTTGTGGATCGTGAAATATTATAATATATTGTGTGGAAGTAAAACATGTGGATCATGGTAAACAAAATATGAATTATCTTCTGTGAGTTACACATATTCAAGTCAAATAAAACCGTATGCATCCACATTTTTCAGATCAGCAGTGGGACATGTAGGACAAAAATCCACAGACAAAATTAAGCAACTCACAAGAGCCATGCGACAAATGTGTCTACTTTTAGAGAGACTTTTAGAAAGACCTGTGTTCCACTGAACAGGAAGTCAACAGCCATGGACAGTAAAGCTCACTTTGACCCTTAACACCAATGTTATGTCTGTGTATTAATGTATATTCATATGTATGTGTGTTTATGTGTATGTTCTGTGTATGTCTATATAGAAAAGCTGTATTTATGTGTATGTGTATTTCTATATAGAGAAGCTGTATAACTCTCACGGTCCGGAGCTCCGGCGCTCTCTCTTCTCGCTCAAGCAGCTCTTTCAGGTGAGACAGGAAGTCCTTCCTGCTCTGCTACTTCCTCTTCCTGTTGCATCTAACAGTTCAACTTATTGTGTTGCCTAGTAGTCTCTTTCTCTCTCTCTCTCTCTGTCTCTGTCTCTGTCTCTCTGTCTCGCTGTCTCTCTCTCAACCCCATGAAGGTTACACTATGGAAATAGATATATATAGGGTAACTGGGAAAACCTGTTGGCCAGCTCATTAAACTAGTGTTTGGTGCTTCCCTGCAGCCTTCTTGGAGTCTATAAATAGCGTTGTGTTCATCCATGTCCTATTTAGTTGTCCTCTCGTACAGCATTGTCATTGTAACAACATTGTAATTATTACCTTATGATCTTGTGATCCTATTCCACCTTAGTAAAGAAGCTAATGTAGAACCAAACCACAGCAGTGGCAGTGGTGGCAAAGGAAACAATAATTTCCATGCAATTTCCATGAATTTCCTGGCTCTCTCACCAGGCTAGATGATGATGATGATGATGATGATGATGTGTTGCCAGGATGATGAGGATCTGGTCCCAGAGTTCGTGGTCTTGGAGGGCCTCACCTGCTTCATCAAGGTTGGAGCTGAAGCCGACCACAACTACCAGAACTACATCCTCAGAGGTACCCTAACCCTTACCCATCCTAAGAAATGCCCTAACCCTAACCCATCTTTAGAAGTACCCCTAACCCATCCTCAGAGGTAACCTAACCTTAACCCATCCTCAGAGGTACCCTAACCCTCACCCGTCCTCAGAAGTACCCCCAACGTATCCTCAGAGGTACCCTAACCCTAACAAGGAGGGCCTTTTGAGATCTCTTTTACAAAAGTGTCCTGACATAAAAAACAGCACAACAAATGACAAAAAGTTTCCACAGACAAACAAATAACACAAAAACACATTTCAATACAAACAGATGAGGGAAACAAATCTAATAATAATAATAAAATGATTTATTAATAATAATAATAATAATAATAATAATAATCACATTTACAACGATACTAAAGAAAATATACTACAACTATAGAGTCTGACTCTAGGCCCTTGAAGTCCTTCATTTTGAGGTCCATCTGCAGCATTTTCCACGTATACGGGGAAAAATATCTGAAAGCTTTTTTTCCAGCTCTATGCATACATTAGGAACAGATAGAAAGAGATAGTCCTGGGAACGAAGGGAGTGGCCACCAGCGGTACCCTAACTACATCCTCAGATGTACCCTAACCCTAACCTTAACTACTTTCTCAGAGGTACCCTAACCCTATCCTCAGAGATACCCTAACCCATCCTCAGAGGCTGTCTGTCTGTCTGTAGCTCTGAGCCAGATCATGCTGTCTGTCTGTAGCTCTGAGCCAGATCATGCTGTTTGTGGACGGGATGAACGGTGTGATCGGCCACAACGAGACGGTCCAGTGGCTTTACACTCTGACAGGAAGTCTGGTGAGTTGTTCTTCCTCCCAGGAGAACACAGTTTGGGAACACCATGTGTTCCCAAACTGGGCAGAGACACTTTTCAACACCCATGTAACATGTATTACTTAGGGTTAGTGTAGTGGGGCCATCTAGTTGACAGGCCTGGGCCCTGTTCCGATATCCATACTTCCCGTACTTACTATACAGTGTTTCCCCTAGAAATTTTTCCAGCAGTGGTGCTGTTACGTAACGGAGGCAAGCCGCACGCGGCGGCGCGCAGGGGTCTGGGGGCATTCACCTCCGGAAGATTTTTTTTTTTAATAACCCCTTAAACCATAACTTCTGGCAAGTTTTGTGGATAGAAATGGACATTTTGAGACAAATATGATATACCATCAACAGATTTAATATTGGAGCACGTACCTTGAACTGGTCAGAAACAGAAATCTTGATTTTATAATTTTAGACAGGATTACTCATGTTTTTCTTTTGTGTTAATTTTAAGCTTTTATTTACATTATTGGTAGAAATTGATTGGGGCAAAAAATATTGAAAATGTTGTCTTAAAGGGGAAATGAACCCAAAAACAACACTATGCTCCAACACTATATTTCATCACATGAATAAAGTCGATTGTGCTGCCATCAAATGTACTAACTCCATATAAAAAAGAAAAGAATTTAACGGCTACAGTAACGGTGATTTGACGCGTCATCAAATCACCGGAAGAAAAATGCAGGACTACAAGTTATGAACGTTCTGAATGTGAATCTTCAGGAGAGCAGCCCTCTCGGACACACACACACACAGGGGTTGAAATAAGGCTGTTTTACTCGCCAAATGCGAGTAATTTTTGTATTTGTCGAGTAATTTATGAAGACCACTCGCCACTCTGGCGAGTAATCTAAGAATTCGCCGCGATTGCCGCGGACCCGCCAGCAACGGACCCGCTAGCCGCGGACCCGACCGCGCAGCACCCACCGCCGTCTACAATCGCTGTTACCGCTGTTTTATTATCATCCGCACTCCCACACCGTCACCGGGGCTTCATAGTAATGTGTCCGAATAGAGCAGCCCTCTCAGACACACACATGCTGTTACCGCTGTAACATGCTGTTAACAGCGATTGTAGACGGCGGTGGGTGCTGCGCGGTCGGGTCCGCGGCTAGTGGGTCCGTTGCTGGCGGGTCCGCGGCAATCGCGGCGAATTCTTAGATTACTCGCCAGAGTGGCGAGTGGTCTTCATAAATTACTCGACAAATACAAAAATTACTCGAATTTGGCGAGTAAAACAGCCTTATTTCAACCCCTGTGTGTGTGTGTGTGTCCGAGAGGGCTGCTCTCCTGAAGATTCACATTCAGAACGTTCATAACTTGTAGTCCTGCATTTTTCTTCCGGTGATTTGATGACGCGTCAAATCACCGTTACTGTAGCCGTTACATTCTTTTCTTTTTTATATGGAGTTAGTACATTTGATGGCAGCACAATCAACTTTATTCATGTGATGAAATATAGTGTTGGAGCATAGTGTTGTTTTTGGGTTCATTTCCCCTTTAACGCTTGGCAATTTCAAGATGACGTTGTAGTTGTGCTAAATACCGATCATGTGAAGATTTTTGCAGTGGCGCTGATTTTCCAGCAGTGGCGCTGCGCCACTGCTGAATACATAGTAGGGGAAACACTGCTATACCTAGTTTGAGAACGTAGGGTGTTCCGATTATGATCGCGGCAAAAGAAGTGTACTTGAAAGGACCTGTATGTGTCCTCAAAACGGCCAAAACGCTGAGTGTGCAACGGTGTACACTTTGCGTACTCTACGGCAGCCATCTTAGCTACTTAGCGGAAGAGGCGGAGCCAGGCTGAGCCACGCTCAGAGAATGTCTAATGGATTCACGTGTGTTTGGCAGGTGACGCGGCCGCACAGCTGATGTAATTTCCGTTAAGTGCACCACAGAGTATTGCATTTGGAACAGCACTAACATCTGAAGATCTGCGTACCTATTGAGTGCAGATAGTGTACTATGTTTAAGTGTACTCATGGAAGTATGGATATCGGAACAGGGCCTGGTATGACTGGTGTGTAGTGGGGCCATCTAGTGGACAGGCCTGGTATGACTGGTGTGTAGTGGGGCCATCTAGTGGACAGGCCTGGTATGACAGGTGTGTCTGGCCATCTAGTGGACAGGCCTGGTATGACTGGTGTGTCTGGCCATCTAGTGGACAGGCCTGGTATGACTGGTGTGTCTGGCCATCTAGTGGACAGGCCTGGTATGACTGGTGTGTCTGGCCATCTAGTGGACAGGCCTGGTATGACTGGTGTGTCTGGCCATCTAGTGGACAGGCCTGGTATGACTGGTGTGTCTGGCCATCTAGTGGACAGGCCTGATATGACTGGTGTGTAGTGGGGCCATCTACTGGACAGGCCTGATATGACAGGTGTGTGTGGGGTTATCTAGTTTAAGAAGACCCGTAGTTTAAGATGCACTGTCCTAGTGGACCGAAGTAGTATGAGAGTGTCTATATGTTGTCAGTCTCGCCTGGTGGTGAAGACGGCCCTGAAGCTGCTCATCGTGTTCGTAGAGTACAGCGAGTCCAACAGTCCTCTGTTCATCACAGCCGTCAACACTGTGGACCACAAGAGAGGTTTCATATCTATTCACTTTTTCAATCGTTCTTCCATCTGATTTTGTAAACAAACCTACAGGAACACTGGTGCAGTGTGCTAACTTTCAGATTTCGGAAATACAGATATTGCAGAGTTAACAAAAATATGCGTTTTGTTGCGTTTGTTGCATGCGTGTATGTGTGTCTGCGTGTGTGTGTGTAAGGTGTGGAGTCCTGGAGGTATGTGATGGACATCCTGGAGGAGAGGAATGGTTCTGACACCGAGCTCCTCATGTACACTATGACGCTCCTCAACAAGGTACCAGTACTCCCAGTCTCCCTCCCAGTCTCACTCCCAGTCTCACTCCCAGTCTAACTCCCAGTAAGAGCAATATAACGGTCAATTGTACAGGGCAGCTCCCAGTAGACTGTGGTTGTACTGGCAGTTCCCAGTATAACCAGTATGTTTGTTGCAGACTGTGGCGGCCCTTCCTGACCAGGACTCCTTCTACGATGTGACGGACTCCCTGGAGCGCCATGGCATGGAGAGGATCATGCAGAAACACATGAGCAACAAAAGCACCGAGGTGGAGCTCCGGCAGCAGTTCACCATCTACGAGGTAACACTCTGGAGGTCCTAACCCTGGTGGTCCTAACCCTAAACCCTGGAGGTCTAAACCCTGGAGGTCCTAGCCCTAGAGGTCCTACATGTAGGACCTCCAGGCCTCCACATAGCTAGTGAAAAGCCTACTTGCTGCTTTACCTTCACAACGTATTTCAAATCTCCAATTTGAAAACATTCTAAAGATGTGAGCAGTGAACACATCACAAAAACACTATCCTAAATAATTCATATTGAAGCCAGCAGGGTTAGTTAGTGTACTAACAGGTTAGTGTACCAGCAGGGTTAGTTAGTGTACTAACAGGTGAGTGTACCAGCAGGGTTAGTTAGTGTACTAACAGGTGAGTGTACCAGCAGGGTTAGTTAGTGTACCAGCAGGGTTAGTTAGTGTACCAACAGGTGAGTGTACCAGCAGGGTTAGTTAGTGTACTAACAGGTGAGTGTACTAGCAGGGTTAGTTAGTGTCCTAACAGGTGACTGTACCAGCAGGGTTAGTTAGTGTACTAACAGGTGAGTGTACCACCAGGGTTAGTTGGTGTACTAACAGGTGAGTGTACCAGCAGGGTTAGTTAGTGTACTAACAGGTGAGTGTACCAGCAGGGTTAGTTAGTGTACTAACAGGTGAGTGTACCAGCAGGGTTAGTTAGTGTACTAACAGGTGAGTGTACCAGCAGGGTTAGTTAGTGTACTAACAGGTGAGTGTACCAGCAGGGTTAGTTAGTGTACTAACAGGTGAGTGTACCACCAGGGTTAGTTGGTGTACTAGTAAATGTGTGTGTGCCCCTCTAGGCTGCTCTGAGGTACGAGGACGACGGCACCGATGACCTTTCACCTCAGCCCCGCAAGGAGCGCCGCAAGATGACCACCGAGCAGGAGGGAAAGAGGAGCAGGCGCTCCTCAGCCCAAAACCTCCCAGACCTCCTCTCCCCCTCCTCCCCAGACACCTCCTCCACCAACCACAGCTCCCCAGGGGGGCCCAGTAGGAGCAGCTTGGCCTCTGACCTCAGCTCTCCCTCCCCCAGTTCCTCCCTGAGAGACTCTCCTCTGCCACCCCCCCAGGCCAACAAGGGTACTGCAGCCCTGCCCTCCTCCACCCAGCCAGCCCTCCCCTCCAGCCCGTAAGCCACCTTGTTGTGTGTGTGTGTGTGTGTGTGTGTGTGCGCCTGTGCCTACTGACCACTACGTACTAACCACTAGTACTGACTAAGGTTGGGCCGGTGTCACATTTTTCAAACCGGTTTGATAATTGGTCGGACACTAAATTGTACCGGTATATCGATTTTTACTCATTACCACCAGATGGCGACCACCAGAACCTCGTGGTTACGGTTGGATGTGCCACCGGTGGTTTTTTATTCACACTGTCCCCACTGCCATTTTGCTATTTTTATTATTCAATTCAAAATGTGTTGCGGTCGCGGAAGTCAAGGAGACATTCTTGATACTTGTATTTGCGCTGTACAGCACTGCACATCTAACCCACTCTCCTGCTTGGTACTGACCCCTACCTACTGACCACTACCTACTGACCACTACCCACTGACTACTAGTACTGACCACTACCTACTGACCACTACCCACTGACTACTAGTACTGACCCCTACCTACTGACCACTACCCACTGACTACTAGTACTGACCACTACCTACTGACCACTACCCACTGACTACTAGTACTGACCACTACCTACTGACCACTACCCACTGACTACTAGTACTGACCACTACCTACTGACCACTACCCACTGACTACTAGTACTGACCACTACCTACTGACCACTACCTACTGACCACTACCCACTGACTACTAGTACTGACCACTACCTACTGACCACTACCCACTGACTACTAGTACTGACCACTACCTACTGACCACTACCCACTGACTACTAGTACTGACCACTACCCACTGACTACTAGTACTGACCACTACCTACTGACCACTACCCACTGACTACTAGTACTGACCACTACCTACTGACCACTACCCACTGACTACTAGTACTGACCCCTACCTACTGACCACTACCCACTGACTACTAGTACTGACCCCTACCTACTGACCACTACCCACTGACTACTAGTACTGACCACTACCTACTGACCACTACCCACTGACTACTAGTACTGACCACTACCTACTGACCACTACCCACTGACTACTAGTACTGACCACTACCTACTGCCACTACCTACTGACCACTACCCACTGACAACTAGTACTGACCACTACCTACTAAACACTAGTACTGACCACTAGTACTGCCCACCAGTAGTTCTCTCTGGTCTGGTTGTTCTGGGCTGGGATTGGCTGGACTTTACTTGCTGTTGGTTTTGGGTTTTCTGTCATTATTTTAACCACTGATCCTCACTCCTCCCCCCCCTCCTCCCCCACTATCTTTCTGTCTCTTTCTGTCTCTGTCTGTCTCTGTCTTCCTGTTTCTGTGGTGGTGTGTGGTGTATTGTTCACTAGGGGACGGTCTTTCCTCAGCCACCACATGTCTTCAGGGCTGTCCCGTCGCTCCAGGCTCTTCTCTAAGGCCGCCTCCGTCTCAGAACAAAGCTCTGCAGCTAGCAGGTGTGTAATGCCATGCAGCTACAGCAGACATCTTGTACTAAACGCTAGCCAACTGCTGGCTAACTGCTGGCTATCACCTAGCTAACAGCTAGAAGACATCTGGTCCACACACGGCTAACATCTGAATAACTGCTAGCCGGCCCACAGATTGCTAGCTTACAACTAGCTAGCTGACATCTGGTCTTCACGCTGCTAACATCCAGATAACCACTAGCAGACATCTGTTCCACACTTAAACAGAACAGAGACAGGTCATTAAGGAGCAGGTAGGGGTTAGACAGTACAGAGACAGGTAAGTAAGGAGTAGGTCACGGTTAGACAGTACAGAGACAGGTCATTAAGGAGCAGGTAGGGGTTAAACAGTACAGAGACAGGTAATTAAGGAGCAGGTAGGGGTTAGACAGTACAGAGACAGGTAATTAAGGAGCAGGTAGGGGTTAGACAGTACAGAGACAGGTCGTTAAGGAGCAGGTAGGGGTTAGACAGTACAGAGACAGGTAATTAAGGAGCAGGTAGGAGATAGACAGTACAGAGACAGGTCGTTAAGGAGCAGGTAGGGGTTAGTGTTTAGAGGTTAGGAGTTAGTGTTTATGGCAGTGGTTCCCAACCTTGGGATCGGAACCCCACTTGGAGTCCCGTTTTTTTGCATTTGGGGCCGCAGGAGATTGCTGACATAAGCTATAGATCAGGGCACAAAATGAGCACCAGCCATCAGCCAAATGCTGGTAAAATGTGCAAGTGGCTGGTAGATGCTGCTCATTCACTAGCCATTTGGCTGGTGGACAAAAAAGTTAATTTTGCAACCTTCTATAGATGATGATTTGATGATCCATTTTGGCAAAGAAAGTTAATGTAGGGGTCACAAACATTTTTAGAGCTCGAAATGGGGTCACCCAAACAGGGTTAAGAACCACTGGTTTAAGAGTTAGTGTTTTTTATAGTGTTATTATTCATATTAGTATTACTTGTATTATTGATATTATTATTTGTGTGTGTGTGTGTGTGTGTGTGTGTGTGTGTGTAGCGTGTCTGGTCCAGATCTGTCTCCTCGGTCAAGTCCTGAGGAGTCGTCAGAGTCCTTCAAGTGAGTCAAATATTCATCAATGGATTCATCAATTCTTAAATGACCTGCAGGACATTCACAAATCAGAGTGGTGAAGTGTGTAAATTGGTGATTGGTCAGCCTCTAGGGAAAGCGTGTGATTAGTCAGCCTCTAGGGGAAGCGTGGGATTGGTCAGCAGTGTTGCCACAGTTACCTTGAAAAAGTAATCGGATTACTGATTACTCCTGTAAAAAGTAACTTAGTTACTTTACTGATTACTTGATTTTAAAAAGTAACTATGTTAGATATGTTAGACATAAAATACATGTTTTTATAAAAAATAAAATAAAGATAGTCTTTCTTTCAAGTCCAGCTTTTGTTGTTTGGGTGGGGGACCTCCTGAATTAGTCGTAGCTTTACATTACATTACATTTAGCAGACGCTTTTATCGAAAGCGACTTACAATTGAGGAAGATAATCAAGTTTCAGTAACATAAGATTTGACATGGTTACTATGGTTACTATAGAGCAATAAAGACAAAGGCGATTCGACTTCAATAGTATAAGAGTGATCAACATAGCTTCAATAACAGTGAACAAAGTGAACATCATGGCTTCATTATTCAACATGGTTTCAGGTGCTCTCGGAAGAGAAGGGTTTTTAAGAGCTTCTTGAAGACAGAGAGGGACGCCCCTGCTCTTGTAGCAACTGGTAGCTTGTTCCACCATTGGGGAACTGCAGATGCGAATGATCTCGACTGAGATCGCCTTGTGTTTAAGGAGGGCGAGGCCAGTCGGTGCTGTTGTGATGAGCGCAACAAGCGCTCTCTGTTTTGCACCAGCACCACCTGGTGGGACTTTCTCTTTAAGTTTCACTGTATCGTGCTACGACTTCAAATGCTTCTTCAAATTTGAAGTAGTGTTTTTGAAGCTGGATAACACTTTGTCTCCAGCACAGAGTGTACACCGAACCTTAATATTATCTTCTTTCATTGACACAAAGTCAAAATAGTGACTATATTTCCACCGAGTAAACGCACATCTCTCTCCTCCCTCATTTGTTGTTGTTGACGTTCATGCCGCTGGTTGCTTGGCAGTGTCAGGTGACAGCGAGATTTTCCAGCCCAAACCTCGTCAAAAAAAAAATGCATCCCTGAACGTCACTCCCCGAGACACAAGAAGAAAGCATCTTTTTAAGGAAAATGGCAAATGACAAAAATAGTAACGCACAGTGACTTGGATAAGTAACTTTAATCTGATTACTGGTTTGGAAATAGTAACGCGTTAGATTACTCATTACTGAAAAACATGGTCATATTAGAGTAATGAGTTACTAATTAACGTGTTACCAGCATCACTGTTGGTCAGCCTCTAAGCGTCTAGCTCACATCATTTGTGATGGTTGGATGATTTTGCGTGATTTGACACGTGTTTATATATATATATATATTAGAGCCGGGACTCGATTAAAAAAAAATCAAATTAATTAGAGGCTTTGTAATTAATTAATCGAAATTAATTGCATTTTAATCGCATATAAATATTTGACCTGAGAACAGTGAGAAGTAATTTTTTTCACATGGATTTTTAGTTTACCATTGAATAATGACTGAATACATAAGCTTAAGCAACAAAAATATTGTTTATTTTTGTCCAACAGACCAGGGCCCAGTTTCCCGAAAGCGTCGTTAGCCTAAGTGGTTCGTTAAGTTCGTCGTACGACCATCAGACAGTTTTCACACCGTTTCCCGAAAGCATCGTTGCGTAACGACCGTCGTTAAGACGCTCGTAGCTAACGAGAGCTCCAGGGGTACTCGTAGCGCACTACGAGCGTCGTTAACACATCCAATACCACTGAGTGTCCAGCTGGTGACGCTAAAGTTACGATAGGCTATATAGCTTAGTCTATGTTATACCATGGTCTGGGTGAATACTCGATTCTGATTGGCTGAAGATTATAGAGCGGAGCTCTATAATCTTATCTTTGATGTACACCTAGGAAAGACGTTGACGCTATGAAGACGCTATGGCCACGTTGCTTGGCAACGCCTGCATACGGGAGATATGAAATAGTCCGCGCAACTTATAACAATAAAAAAACCCTCACGATTGTAACTCTAAAACACATTCAAGTATTATTAATTGATTAAATATTAACAGAAATGAATGGACGACGCGGAGGCGTGAACCGCGGAGGACGGTTCTGTTAATGGACACCTCGAAGGGCATTATCCCGAATGGTCACTTACGAAAGAAAGAAATATTCGGCGGGCGGACCTATGACCGGCGGGGGGGTCTCAAAAAGGAGGACAAATACGCGTCCGGCTTGGGGTGGTCAATGCCCTGTTTTTCCGACAGGGCATTGAAAAACCGGACAGTCCGGCCTAAAGCCGGACGAATGGCCACCCTATACTTGAGGCTCGATGTGCTGCGGTGATATGCGAATTCCTTGTTGCATAGCTTGCACACAACCATGCTCTTATCGACGCTTCCAAACGTTCGTTTTTGTAACAAAATGTCCCATCCACGGGGCCAACCAAAGCGGTCTCATCAGCTACTTTGTTCATGTTCACTGTGGTTTGTTGTTGTCTGAACTCATGAACGCTAGTTGGTGCTCCAGTATAATCGGTCCGCCTGAAACTCATCCAGTGAGAAACGTTCCGCGGTGCAAAAATAAGTGCGATTAAAATGCGTCCATTTTTAACGCGTTAATTATGGTGTAATTAATTCATCTTAATTAACGCGTTAAAGTCCCGGCCCTAATATATATATATATATATATATATATATATATATATATATATATATATATACACACATACATAATGTGTGCGTTATCAGTACCTGCAAACTGCAGTGACATTCAGTGTGTTTACATGCACATCTTAATCTGGTTTAGGCAACCAGTGGATTTGTTAACATATAAACACCTCCAGGCCGGTTAAGACACCAAGAAGTACATCATGTACTGTCATCTAAAACAAGATTCACGTCTCACCCACCTGGAAATACACGCAAATACAAGAGCATGTTCACTGTTTACACATTCAAGACATACGACGGCGTGCTGTTCAATGCACTTTAAAAGAGGAGACGTTAGTTCTGAACCTTGATGGGCCAAAATGTCATTGAGTACTGTAATTACGTTAGTGGCCATGTAAACATGGTAATCAGTATGTTAATAGAATTTATTATATTAACAGTATGTTCATATAATAAGTACTATATATCCATCCATCCATCCATCTTCTGCCGCTTATCCGGTACTATAAGTACTATATAATAGTATACTAAGAGAACTAAGGTGTGCATGTGCACCTTAATAATGACAATGTTTATAGTTTCCAGGAGGTTTGGATGAATCTGGACAAGCCTGTCCTGCGGAGGTTTGAGTAAGTTCTGGTTCTGGTTCTGGTTCTGGTTCTCCGCGCCGACGCCGTCTGGTGGTGGGGCTAGTTGGGTGGGGCTGGTGGGGTTCTGGAGTGTAGTGATGATTGCTTCGTGAACTGTGATCCATCAGAATCATAATAATAATAATAATAATAATAATTAAGGTCATAACAATCATTGTGACTCATTTTTTACTGTGTGTGTGTGTGTGTTTGGTCTTGGTTTGGTTTGATCACGGTTTGGTTTGGTGTAACTAATTGGTATGATGTAATGGTGTGTGACGTGTATGATCTAATGGTGTATGATATAATGGTGTGTGAGTGTATGATGTAATGGTGTATAAGTGTATGATGTAATGGTGTGTGAGTTTATGATGTAATGGTGTGTGATGTGTATGATGTAATGGTGTGTGAGTTTATGATGTAGTGGTGTGTGATGTGTATGATGTAATGGTGTGTGGTGTATGATCCACCAGCCCCTCTGTGGTGCATAACCTGGCTGCAGCTCAGTGGCAGAAGAGACTCTCACTGGATGCCACGCCCCCTGTGGTTACAGCCACGCCCCCTGCACCTGCTGAGGTCATAGCCATGCCTCCATCACCTGCTGAGGTCATAGCCATGCCTCCATTGCCTGCTGATGTCATAGGCGGTCTGACCAAAGGTAAGTCTGTCCGCAGCACTGACCGAAATCACCAGGTCAGAGGCCTCTTCTAAATACTACGAGCACTAAATACTACATCAGTACTACATACTACTAGTACTAAATACTACACTCGTACTACATACTACTAGTACTAAATACTACACTAGTACTACACACTACTAGTGCTGAATACTACACAGGGTGTTCCTCAGGGGTCCTTTTTAGGTCCACTTCCCCTCCGTCACCACAGTGTACATTCTACTGCTCCATGGCAGCTCCAGGCCTACCCTCATCAGCTCCTCCATGATGCCAAGGAGCTGACTCTACGCCTTGTTATTATAGGCTGGGCACAATCAATCGATCAATTTACAATCCACAGTCCAGTGTATTTGTATCAGATTTGTGTGTGCGTGTGTTCCAGCTCTGTGCTTTCTCCCCTGTAACCATAGAGACGAAGCGGGTCTCAGACCGGTCTATCGTTCGTCAGGGCAGTACGGCGGAGCAGCAGAACACTCTGTCTGACGACAGGAAGTTCCTGCTGGACATGCTGTTCTCCAAGACCACCTCCTCCACAGAAGAGGAGGTCTCTCGGGAGAAGGAAGCTGGTCCTATTGGAAGGCTGGCTCAGCGTCTGTCCAGCCTAGAGGCCACGCCAACCTCCCCCAGCGACTCCTCCTCCTCCAGGTTGGCAGAGTTAGAGGGCTTGAAGGGCTCCACACAGGAGGCTCTGTCCAGACTCCGCCCCCAGTGCAGCATCGACAACGAGAGCCATACCCCCAGCCTAGGGCACACCCTGATGACCCCCCACGACCCCCAGCCCCGCCCCGCTGACCTCCGCATTAAAGACCTGGACTTCTCCGACCTCCTGGAGGAGGAGGACCTGGATGTATTGGACATGGACACCTTGGACTCCCACACAGCAGGGAACCTTGGGGCACCTCCTCCACCTCCTCCACTTCCTGGTGTAGTAGGCCCACCTCCACCTCCTCCACTTCCTGGTGTAGTAGGCCCACCTCCTCCTCCTCCACTACCTGGTGTAGTAGGCCCACCTCCACCGCCTCCTCCTCCTCCACCACCTGGTTGGGTAAGCCCACCTCCTCCTCCACCTCCTCCACTTCCTGGTCTGGTAGGCCCACCTCCTCCTCTGCAGGCTGGGGTTTCTGTTGTGAAGAAGAGGAAGACGGTGAAGCTGTTCTGGAAGGAGCTGAAGCAGGCTGAGGGTCCTGAAGGGGGTCTGAAGTGTAAGTTTGGCCGCGGGACCGTCTGGGCGTCGCTGGATAAGGTGGCTGTGGACTCAGCCAAACTAGAGCACCTGTTTGAATCCAAGGCAAAGCAGCTGCCGGTTGCTAAGGTAACTGGCTCTGTAATTGGTTGTAAAGTCGTTGAGTTTAGTTATGAAGTTAGAAATGGACAGCTATTACTACCTTGTCAAGAATATAAGTTTATCTTCCTCATTCCAACCAAAAGAAATGTTTGGATTGATGCTGATTGATGGATGGGTTATTAGTTATTGATGAATGGTTGTTGGGTGATTATTATTATTATTATTATTATTATTAGTTATTATTGGATGTTCCCAGTTATTGTTGGATGTTTCTAGTTATGGTTGGCTGTTTCTAGTTATGGTTGGCTGTTTCTAGTTATGGTTGGATGTTTCTAGTTAGTGGTGGATGTCTCTGTAGTTAGTGGTGGATGTCTCACTAGTTATTGGTGGATGTTTCTCTAGTAATTGTTGGATGTTTCTCTAGTTATTGATGGATGTTTCTAGTTATTGGTGGATGTTTCTCTCTAGTTATTGGTGGATGTTTCTCTCTAGTTATTGGTAGATTTTTCTCTAGTTATTGTTGGATGTTTCTAGTTATTGTTGGATGTTTCTAGTTATTGGTGGATGTTTCTAGTTATTGGTGGATGTTTCTAGTTACTGTTGGATGTTTCTAGTTGTTGGGGGATGTTTCTAGTTGTTGGTGGATGTTTTTCTCTAGTTATTGTTGGATGTTTCTCTAGTTATTGTTGGATGTTTCTAGTTATTGTTGGATGTTTCTCTATTAAGCATTACATTTTTCTTTCTAGTTATTGTTGGATGTTTCTAGGTGTTGCTGGATATTTCTAGTTATTGGTGGATGTTTCTAGATACTGTTGGATGTTTCTAGCTGTTGCTGGATGTTTCTAGTTATTGGAGGATGTTTTTCTCTGTATTCACTTCTCTATGAACCTCGTCAGAAGGGAGTGGAGGTTAAGAAGTCAGAGGTTCTGGTCCTGGACCCGAAGAGGAGCAACTCCATCAACATCGGGATGACAGTGCTCCCAGCGGTTCACATCATCAAGGCTGCCATCCTGAACTTTGATGAGTTTGCCATCAGCAAGGAGGGAATAGAGGTACGAACCTGTCCTCAGCCTGGGATCAAACAACTGCACATTAAAAGCATCACCATGTTGACAGAACAATGTGTTAAAAGTACACAAAATACAGAAAACAGCAGAAGATTGTGCTGGCAGTGCAATGTATAGATGAGGTAAAGTTTATTTCTAGAGCACATTTAAACACAGCTTAATGTGACCAAACTGCTGTACAAAAAGACAACAAAAAAAAGGAGGAGAAACACACAAGGAGAAACATACTAATGACAACAATAAACAACAACAAGGGACCAAATAAACACAACCAGAAACCAGCCATCTTAGAACGCAACCAAAGACCAGCCATCTTAGAACACAACCAGAGGTCAGCCAGCTTAGAACACAACCAGAGAGGCCAGCCAGCTTAAGCCTAATTTTTACTCCTGCGTAAAGTGCTCTACGTCGGTTACGGAGAGCCCTCTACGTCGCCGGAGAGCCAGTCGGAGAGCCTCTCCGTCGTCTCCGGCTGCATGAAATATTTTAAGTGTCCGTCACTCCGTCAAGGGACAACGGAGACGGCAAGGGCTGCGATTGGTCCTCTAAAAACTTAATTTCCGGAATTGCTTTTCCGGTTTGACTCCTATCACAATGTAAACACTGGCAGCGCCATTTTGATCGGGCGGGAAATTGCATTGCGTATCTGGCACCACGACGGAGAACTATGAGGGCTCGAGGGGTCTCCGTAGTTACGCAGTTGGATAGCGCATTACGCAGTTGTAGAAGTGTAACCACCGCTTTAAGAACGCAACCAGAGAGACCAGCAGTCGTAGAACACAACCAGAGAGACCAGCCGTCTTAGAAAGCAACCAGAGAGACCAGCCGTCTTAGAAAGCAACCAGAGAGACCAGCCGTCTTAGAACGCAACCAGAGAGACCAGCCGTCTTAGAACGCAACCAGAGAGACCAGCCGTCTTAGAAAGCAACCAGAGAGACCAGCCGTCTTAGAAAGCAACCAGAGAGACCAGCCATCTTAGAACGCAACCAGAGAGACCAGCCGTCTTAGAACGCAACCAGAGAGGCCAGCCGTCTTAGAACGCAACAAGAGAGGCCAGCCGTCTTAGAACGCAACGAGAGAGGCCAGCCGTCTTAGAACGCAACGAGAGAGGCCAGCCGTCTTAGAACGCAACGAGAGAGGCCAGCCGTCTTAGAACGCAACGAGAGAGGCCAGCCGTCTTAGAACGCAACGAGAGAGGCCAGCCGTCTTAGAACGCAACCAGAGAGACCAGCCGTCGTAGAACGCAACCAGAGAGACCAGCCGTCTTAGAAAGCAACCAGAGAGGCCAGCCGTCTTAGAACGCAACGAGAGAGGCCAGCCGTCTTAGAACGCAACGAGAGAGGCCAGCCGTCTTAGAACGCAACGAGAGAGGCCAGCCGTCTTAGAACGCAACAAGAGAGGCCAGCCGTCTTAGAACGCAACCAGAGAGGCCAGCCGTCTTAGAACGCAACGAGAGAGGCCAGCCGTCTTAGAACGCAACGAGAGAGGCCAGCCGTCTTAGAACGCAACCAGAGAGACCAGCCGTCTTAGAAAGCAACCAGAGAGGCCAGCCGTCTTAGAACGCAACGAGAGAGGCCAGCCGTCTTAGAACGCAACGAGAGAGACCAGCCGTCTTAGAACGCAACCAGAGAGGCCAGCCGTCTTAGAACGCAACAAGAGAGGCCAGCCGTCTTAGAACGCAACGAGAGAGGCCAGCCGTCTTAGAACGCAACGAGAGAGGCCAGCCGTCTTAGAACGCAACGAGAGAGGCCAGCCGTCTTAGAACGCAACGAGAGAGGCCAGCCGTCTTAGAACGCAACGAGAGAGGCCAGCCGTCTTAGAACGCAACCAGAGAGACCAGCCGTCGTAGAACGCAACCAGAGAGACCAGCCGTCTTAGAAAGCAACCAGAGAGGCCAGCCGTCTTAGAACGCAACGAGAGAGGCCAGCCGTCTTAGAACGCAACGAGAGAGGCCAGCCGTCTTAGAACGCAACGAGAGAGGCCAGCCGTCTTAGAACGCAACGAGAGAGGCCAGCCGTCTTAGAACGCAACGAGAGAGGCCAGCCGTCTTAGAACGCAACCAGAGAGACCAGCCGTCTTACTGTGCGTTCACATCAGAAGCGAATTGAGCGACCAAATCGCTGGAAGTCATTCACTTTCTATGGGCAAGAGCGACCAAAGCGTCACAAGCGACCAACGCTACCAGCGGCAAAAGTTGAGCGACCAGAGCGACCAAAAAAAGTTGAAGACGGTTTAACTTTATGCAAATTACTATGACGCGTTTCAGCGGCAAAACACTGACAGCCAATGGGAATGTAGACGCTCTTCACTTGCGTGGGTCCCAGGGAACACCGGCACTTTGGTTCCTACTGTACTTTGTTGGTTCCTACTGTACATCAAAATGTCGACTGAAAAGTTAATCGCGGCTGTGGCTGGGCACCCGGTGTTGTACGATCCAAGCCTTTTTTATTTCAGAGACATTACAATACCGTAATAATCAGCTTAAATATCATGTTTACAAGCACACGCACGAAGCGGGCCGCCTATTAACGGCGTGGACGAAGCGGTTCTGGACCAGGAAGGAGACATTGAACACTTTTAATAATCGTATTTACCGTATAACTGCACACAACTTTATTTAAAAGCAATCAAATGGAAACCATGTGTGTTTGTATTTTGGTGTCCGGTGTGTGTGGATGTGCGGCTCCTTCGGCGGAGCGGCTCATGTTAATAGCGGAGTCCGGGAGGGTTCACCTTCACAGCGTAGTTACGAGGGATGTGCGACTATTGTTTACAAGCAAAACCGTCTCTGCAATATGGCCAAAGTGTATGGGAGTTCACTCTTTGATATGGCTGTCTGTACTAAAAGCATACGGCTCCTTTTAAATGCGTCTGCAAAATTGAATTGTACGTCATGAGCGACAAAAGCGAACAGAAATATTCGCAGCGAATCTTTATGAGCGACCAAAGCGTATTTGCAGCGCAATTCGCTTCTGATGTGAACGCACAGTTAGAACGCAACCAGAGAGGCCAGCCAGCTTAGAACGCAACCAGAGAGACCAGCCGTCTTAGAACGCAACCAGAGAGGCCAGCCGTCTTAGAACGCAACCAGAGAGGCCAGCCGTCTTAGAACGCAACCAGAGAGGCCAGCCAGCTTAGAACTCAACCAGAGAGACCAGCCAGTTTAGAACGCAACCAGAGAGACCAGCCGTCTTAGAACGCAACCAGAGAGACCAGCCGTCTTAGAACGCAACCAGAGAGGCCAGCCGTCTTAGAACGCAACCAGAGAGGCCAGCCGTCTTAGAACACAACCAGAGAGACCAGCCAGTTTAGAACGCAACCAGAGGGACCAGCCAGTTTAGAACGCAACCAGAGGGACCAGCCAGCTTAGAACGCAACCAGAGAGACCAACCAATTTAGACCGCAACCAGAGAGACCAACCAGCTTAGAACTCAACCAGAGAGGCCAACCAGCTTAGAACTCAACCAGAGAGACCAACCAGCTTAGAACTCAACCAGAGGCCAACCATCTTAGAATGCAACCAGAGACAAACCAGCTTAGAATGCAACCAGATACCAGCCAGCTTAGAACGCAAGCAAAGACCAACCAGCTTGGAACACAACCAGAGGCCAACCATCTTAGAACACAACCAGAAGCCAGTTTAGAACGCAGTCAGAGTCTAACCAGTTTAGAATGCAACCAGAGAGACCAGCCAGCTTAGAACACAACTAGAGAGACCAACAAGCTCACAACACAACAAGAGGCCAGCCAGCTTAGAACACAACCAGAGAGGACTGCCAGCTTAAAACGCAATCGGAGAGAACAGCCAATTCAGAACGCAACCGGAGAGACCAACCAGCTTTGAACAATACCAGAGAGACCAGCCAGCTTAGATGGCAATCAGAGAGACCAGTCAGCTTAGAACACAATCTGTGACCAGCCAGTTTAGAACACAACCAGAGAGGCCATCCATCTTAGAACGCAACCAGAGAGGCCAACTAGCTTAGAATGCTAGGTTAGTACTAGAGTTTAGCAATGTGCTAGCTACTAGCGGTGAGGTAAGTACTACAGGTTAGCAGTGTGCTAGCTACTAGCGGTGAGGTTAGTACCAGTGGTTGGCAGTGTGCTCTCCAGATGAGGTAAGTACTACAGGTTAGCAGTGTGCTAGCTACTAGCAGTGAGGTTAGTACTAGAGGTTAGCAGTGTGCTATCTACTAGCGGAGAGGTTAGTACTAGAGGTTAACAGTGTGCTAGCTACTAGTGGTGAGGTTAGTACTAGGGTTTGTGGGTCTCATAGGGTGTCGTCTCTCTGCTGTGTAGAAGATCCTGACGATGATTCCCACAGAAGAGGAGAAACTGAAAATCCAGGAAGCCCAGCTGGCCAATCCAGACATCCCGCTAGGCAGTGCTGAGCAGTTCCTGCTAACGCTAGCGTCCATCAGTGCTCTGGCCGCGCGGCTGCAGCTCTGGGCCTTCAAACTCAACTACGAATCTACAGAGAAGGTATACATCTATCATCTATCAACTAGTATGTATAGTCCCTGTATAGTCCTTGTATAAATAGTATGTATAGTCCCAGTAAAAAAAATAGTATGTATAGTCCCAGTATAAATAGAAGGGAAGCTTGCTGTGTGGGACTGTACATTCTACCAGTCAATAAACCAATCATGACCAATCATGACCTATACATACATGTATATCTGTATGATGTGTATGTATGTATTAGGGCTGCCCCCGACTAAAGATTTTCTTAGTAGACTCTTAGTCGCCATTTGAAGCCGATAGTTGACTAATCGTCGCACTTTTAATGTAATTATTTCAATTAATTTTTTGGGGCATCAGAAAGTGTTTTGAGTTCCAGGGTGAGAGTGTTATAACAGAAACACTGTTAACCTTGTGCTTCTTTGCAGATAAAACAATACCATAATAATCAGCCTTTAAAATATAATTTTTACTAGCACACGCACGAAGCGGGCCGCCTATTAACGGCATGGACCAAGCGGTTCTGAAGGTTGTCGGAACAACCAGGAAGGAGACATTGAACGCTTTGAATAATCGTATTTAACCGTATAACTGCACACAACTTTACTTAAAAGCAAGCAAGTGGGAAAAGAAATCGTATTTTCATGTCAGGTGCGTGTGGATGTGCGGCTCCTTCAGGGGAGCGGTTCATGTTAATAGCGGTGTCCAGGAGGGTTCACCTTCACGGGCGTAGTTACGAGGGATGTGTGACTATCGTCTTGTCTTAAAGTTAGAAAGATATTAGATATTCAACAGATATTCACGCTCCGAATTACAGCGATCAGATAGGGGAACTAAAGACGCGATCACCGGTCTTAGTCCCGTGTCTCTAGCGGTACCTACCTGGGTGTGTACCTGCCCAGGTGTAGACCTACCGAGGAGACGGTCAGATATATATATATATATATATATGTATGTATGTATGTATGTATGTGTGTGTGTGTGTGTGTGTGTGTGTGTGTGTGTGTGTGTGTGTGTGTGTGTGTGTGTGTGTGTGTGTGTGTGTGTGTGTGTGTGTGTGTGTGTGTGTGTGTGTGTGTGTGTGTGTGTGTTTCTAAAGCGCTTGCATGTATGTATGGTATGTATGTATATATATATGTGTGTATGTATATATACTCCCCCTGCAGGACATTGCAGAGCCGCTGTTTGACCTGAAGCTTGGTATGGATCAGCTCAGCAAGAACCAGACATTCGGGAGGATTCTGGCCACGCTGCTGGCCATAGGAAACTTCCTCAACAGCTCCAATGTACACACACTCTGTAACACACACACACACACACTCACTCTGTAACACACACACACTCTGTAACACACGCATACACAAACTGTAACACACACCACACATTGTAACACACGCAAACATACAATCCAACACACTCACACCACCACACTCACACACACACTGTGCATACACACACTGTAACATACACACACACTCTAATAAACACATGCCACACTGTAACATACACACATTGTAACACACACACACACACACACACACCCCACACCACACACACACTCTAACACACACACACACACACACACACACAGGTGTTTTAAATGCTTGAATATGAATACATGGAAAGAAAAGGACGATTGACTTGTTGAATAGCTTATTGTTTATATTTTAAATCTGTATTCTCGTAGGAACTAGTGCTGTCATTTTGGGGTGTTTAATAAGCAATAAAACATATCCACAGCAATTCATCTTTATATCAGCTCATAGATATCGGGAGTTTTTTGAGGTCAGCAAATCTATGAATGGTGAAACAATCAGGGTATTTGTCCCCCCTCACAGATTCAACAAATGTTTCTCTCCCGCCTATTTATACACTACCTTATAAACATGCAGGGTAGACATTTGATAAATAGTTAGTAGTGGTAGTAGTAGATAAGTAGGTAGTACTAGTAGTAGTAGATAAGTAGGGAGTAGTTGTATTACATAAGTAGGTAGTATGTAATAGTAGTAGCTAAACAGGTTGAAGGTAGTAGTAGTAGTAGTAGTAGTAGTAGTAGTAGTAGATTAATAGGTAGTAGTAGATAAGTAGGTAGGAAACAGGTAACCACTGTTCAGAGTTTACCACTAAACCACAGTTAGCAGGGCCGTTTCTGACCTTCTGGGGGCCCTAAGAAACATCCGACCAAATCAATCAAACGATGTAGGCGAGTCTGGGGGAAGTCGGCCCCCGGGAGCACAAACGTTTAACACATTTTGAAGGAGGCTCAAAATCACAATCAACAATTTTACATTAAAAAAAGTTTTGTTTTTTTTGGGCCCGCCGCTTATACGGCTTATAGCTAGAAACCTGTCTGTTAGTTTATGACTAAACCACTGTTAGTTAAAGGGGACCTATTTCACCACCAGGTGTGAGTGTGATTAGCCAATACAAGCCATTTCAAAATCTACCCTCTACATGACCTCACAAGTGGGAGTGTCCACCCAGATGTATGATGGATAGATCAGTCTACCATCCTACCCAGTGGACTGTACCAACTGGTAGGCTGATCTATCCATCATACATCTGGGTGGACACTCCCACTTGTGAGGTCACGTAGAGGGTAGATTTTGAAATGGCTTGTAATGGCTAATCACACTCACACCTGGTGGTGAAATAGGTCCCCTTTAACTACTAAACTACGGTTAGCTTACAACTAAACTACTGTTACTTTACTACAAAACCACTGTTAGTTTACTACTAAACCACTGTTGGTTTACTACTTAACCACTGTTGGCTTACTGCTAAACCACTGTTAGTTGGTAAACCTGTGCAGTTCACTGCAATGTCAGAGAAACCAAACCGCTGGTTCATGATCACTCTTCCTAACTCCTTTTCTCATCTCCCCCTCATGTTTCCTCCTCTCATGTCTCCTCTCTCCTCCTAACTATTCTTCTCATGTCTCCTCTCTCTCCTCCTTACTCCTCCTCTCTCTCCTCATAACTCCTTCTAACTCTCCCTCTCATGTCTCCTCCCTCCGTCCTCTCTCTCGCCTCCCCCCAAGGTGCTGTTGCTTGTTGTCTAAAGACACAGATCACCATTTCTAATCTGGTGTGTGTGTGTGTGTGTGTGTGTGTGCGTGCGTGTGTGTGCGTGTGTGCGTGCGTGCGTGTAGGCTCCAGGGTTTGAGCTGACCTACCTGGAGAAGGTGTCTGAGGTGAAGGACACGGTTCAGAGGCAGACTCTGCTGCACCACATCTGCTGCTTGATGCTGGACACCTTCCCTCAGTCCTCTGATGTGTACTCTGAGATACCAGCCATCACTAGGTCTGCTAAGGTAACCCTCAACTCTGAGATACCAGCCATCACTAGGTCTGCTAAGGTAACCCTCAACTCTGAGATACCAACCATCACTAGGTCTGCTAAGGTAACCCTCAACTCGGAGATACCAGCCATCACTAGGTCTGCTAAGGTAACCCTTAACTCTGAGATAAAGAGAGAAAGAAAGCTTTCAAAGCTTTGTTTCCAGTGAGGTTAGAAGCTCAAGAAGTATAAGCTGTGACATTCCAATAGAAACATGTGATTAGAATGTTATTAGAACATGTGAAATGAATGGAGGTATTTAAATAACGTCATTTGAACTTTCTGAGTCCAGTAATGAAGCCAGTGTCAGTGACACTGAAAGTCAGACTCTGTATGATGCAGAAGGTAGCCAAAGTTATAAATAATAATAATAATAATAATAATAATAATAATAATAATAATAATAATAACAATAATTATAATTATAAGCCAGAAAAATAAAACTCATTGTATTTGGCTGCTAACTGACATGTCATGCAATATCTTCTTTAGTGAATGAATCAGCTGTTATTTCTAGTACCATCCAAGGATGAAGACATGCCTACTAGATGTGAGGACCAGTGCAGTAGAATAGGGAGGCATTATCTGGTAAGGAGACAAAAATAAGTTGGATTAATCAAAAATAGCTTTTAAAGTATACAAGATATGAACACATTTATCATAACCTATTTCAGATTCTGATTCCATCAGAGAGGAAGTGTACCCCCTCAAGTGTCAAGTCAGGGCCAGTCCAGTGACAGTGGAGGAAGGCTGATAGGAGTGATGCTAGTAAATGTGGTGCCTTCAGTAATGTGATGCATCCCCCTCGGATATTACGGTGGCATGTGGCCCCTGGTCTCCTGTCCACTATGTCTCCTGTCTCCTTTGTCTCCTGTCTCCTCACCAGATGTGTCCTCCTGCAGGTGGACTTTGAGCAGCTGGCAGACAGCTTGGTGCTGCTGGAGAGAAGGTGCAAGGCATCCTGGGAGAACCTGAAGCTGGTCTCCAAACACGAGACCAAAGCTGCTCTCAGGAACAAGATGAGCGACTTCCTGAAGGACTGCAGTCACAGGATCCTCATCCTTAAAGTAGTGCACAGGAGGGTCATCAACAGGTATCTCTCTCTCTCTTTCACTCACTCACTCACTCAGTCACTCACTCATTCACTCACTCACACACAGTGACTTTGTGTTCCAGGTTCCACTCCTTCCTGTTGTACCTGGGTCAGCCATCTCGGCGGGTGCGTGAGGTGGGTGTGACCCGGTTCTGTGGGGTCCTAAGTGAATTCAGTCTGGAGTACCGGACCACAAGAGACCGCCTGCTCACCCAGAGACGCAAGAGAGCAGCCCACCGGCAGCGCAACAAGACCAGAGGAAAGATGATCACAGAGGTACAGTACAGTATACTGCTTTACTTTTTAGTAGTTTAGTAGTTGACACACACCCCGAAACCACTACTAGTAATTAACCTTTATATTACAGTAGAACTACTGCTATACTACTATTACTACTAGTAGTTAACACACACCTCGAAACCTACTAGTAGTTAACCTTTATATTACAGTAGAACTACTGCTATACTACTATTACTACTAGTAGTTAACACACACCTCGAAACCTACTAGTAGTTAACGTTTATTTTATAGTAGAACTACTGCTATACTACTATTACTAGTAGCAGTTAACACACCCCCCGAAACCACTAGTAATAATTAACTTTTATATTACATTATATTTCTATTACTCGTAGTAGTTAACCTTTATATTACAGTAGAACTACAGCTATATTACTATTACTAGTAGTAGTTAACACACACCCCGAAACCACCACATGAGATATGGAATCATACATGAATAAACTACAGTAAATATATTGAATATATATTTAGTATATGGATATATGAGGAGACAGCAGTATCTCTACTTATATATAGGTTAACTAGTAGTAGTTAACGTATATATTACAGTATAACTACTACTATACTACTACTAGTAGTTAATCTTTATATTATAGTATAACTACTACTATAGTGCTATATTACTACTAGGGCTGGCCGATTTTTTCGATTTAATTGATCATTTGCATTTTTTCTTTCCAACGGTTTGTGAAATGGCTGAACTGCAAAATCGCAATTTAAAAAAAGTTCTAGACTGCAGATTTGTTTTGCTTTAAGGGGCGCCGTAGTACTCTCTCACTTTCCAGAACACGTGCAAAACTCGGCCACTTGTAATCACATTTACCACGCCCTCGCAGACGTACCATAAAGGACTTATTAACCTTTTATATTACAGTATAACTACTACTACACTACTAGTAGTAGTAGTTAACCTATATATTACAGGGTAACGACTACTTTACTTAACCTTTATATTACAGTATAACTATTACTATACTACTAGTAGTAGTAAACCTATATATTACAGTTTAACTCCTACTATACTTAACCAAGTGTTTGGTGTTAAACACAAAGATATAACGATACAGTCTGAAGACCAAAATATGACAAGAAGACGCCAAAAGAGCTTATCACACCTGTCTCGCATATAATTGTGTGTGTGTGTGTGCGCGCATGTGCGTGTGTATTGTGTATTTCCCCAGCAGACATGTCGGTTTGATTATATCTGGGATGTTTATTGTCTCGCTCTCTCTCGTTCTCTCTCTTTCTCTCTGTCTCTGTCTTTCTCTCTCGCTCTAGACTGAGAAGTTCTCGGGGGCGGTGCCTTCTCAGGATGTCACCATGGAGACGGAGGTGGACCCAGAGCAGGAGGAGGACCATCATAACATGAAGAACCTCCTGTTGACCTCCGACCCACAGACCCTGAGACGCTCCAGAGGACAACGTATATACACACACAATCACACACACACACACATACATACATAAATACATACATGCATACATGCATAGTATATGCATGTATGCATATATACATGCATATACCTCGTCGACAATCGCGCCCCCCCCCCCCCCCCCCCTCGGAAGCTCCCGGAAATGAGTTTTTGCAACTTGGGAACCCTGCTATAAGTACTAGTATATATTAGTATAAGTATTAGTAGATATATTAGTATACATTATGTTTAAGTACTAGTACATATATTAGTAGTACATATTAGTATAAGTACTAGTATATATTAGAGTATGTCTTGTTGCAGGTCAAGGCAGAGCAAGTCCATCCCAGTTTCCAGGATCTAAGGATGACATCATCCCAAGTGGTCAGGACGACGCCACGGATGAGATCATGGATCAGCTTGTGAAGTCTGTTACCCAGAAACCCTCAGAGCGCCCTGCCAGCCCCAAGACACGCCAACGCTCCCGCCTCAACAGGAAGTCATGTGAGTCCCCTGCTCTGCTCTCATAGGCTGACTCTATTGATGTCATGATTTCATGATGTCTGAGGTCATGATGTAATGATGTCGGAGGTCTTGATGTCAGAGGTCATGATGTCATGATGTCAGAGGTCAGGTGGTGTCTTATCTAGTTGCTGTTTGCCACATGATGTAGAAAGCTATGGTCTGAATCCTAAATACTGTGTGTGTGTGTGTCTGTGTGTCGGTGTGCGTGTGTGTGTAGTGAGGAGGACTCTGAAGACTGGACTGAGTGTGGATGTCGTCCAAGCTCTCGGTCTGACCAGAAACACTAGTATAGACACACTCTAATACACACACAATATATTACACAGTATACACACACACTACTTCACAACATTGCACCACACACACATACACACTACACTACACGACACACGCACACAGAAGGCTGGAAAACAGAGGAAACCAGGAGACCACTGAGGACCTAAAGAAGACCACCCCATGGTCCCCCAAGGGGGGGGGGTTATATATACTACAATAAAATCATGTGTGTAAATTAAAATTTAAAATTAAAATAATTCTAATTAAACCTTAAATGAAATCCTGTGTTTTGAGTTTGATTTCAAATTAAATAAATTCCTCTCTGTTCACAACTCTAATATTAATAAATAAACTCTACTCTGTTCACAACTCTAATATTAATAAATAAACTTCACTCTGTACACAACTCTAATATTAATAAATAAACTTCACTCTGTGCACAACTCTAATATTAATAAATAAACTCTACTCTGTACACAACTCTAATATTAATAAATAAACTCCTGTACACAACTTTAATATTAATAAATAAACTCAGTGGTTCTCAAAGTGGGGTCTGGAGACCCCTGGGGGTCGGTGGCATATGGCCAAGGGTTCTCAACATAACTTGAATGTTAATTTAGCCAGTAGGGGGAGCACAAGATTTCCAATACATGGTATTAATACATTTCCTGGCAAGTAATACAAGGACAATATTTTTTTCAGGTAAATGTTCAATGGGTTAGATTCAAGTTGCAAACTATAACAATGGTGGGCAGGAAAAAGATTGAGAACCCCTGTTGTACACAACGCCAATATTAATAAACAATAAAATAAACTGTTTTATTCTTTGTCTGTTGGATGAATACATTTTGGAGGATTTTTCATGTTTCGCTCGATGGCGAATTAAACCAAATAATGTTCAACTGTCATATGTCGGGGGGGCATGTCCAAGGGCGTGTCCAGGGGACGTGTCCAGGGGTGTGTCCAGTCCTAAATCTGGCGGGTGATTGGACTTAAACTTGTCAATCAAAATGTGGGCGGAAGTCTCTTGGACAGTTAAGAACATGGAATAAAACTGTCCCGCAGAAATAAGAGCCCTAGTTTGTGGACTGAATATTGTATGCAATATTTAATATCGGCAATTATTAATATTAATACCCCCACACACACACACACCACCACCAGCACCAGCAGGTCGGCGGTGGCTCTTTAATATCGGAACCACGTCTCATACTATGTACATTTAAGAGGACAGAGGGACATGTCCCCCCCAAAAGTAATTTTAAATGTAATGTTGTATAAATACATACAATAGCAGATGGAGGCTACTTGCATTTCAAAAAGGAACATTCCCATCTTTTAAACTTAAATGGTCTAGTCATCAATTATTTTGATCCTTGGATACATCTCTAGCCTACATGTGTTAACATTGTGCTTTTCGGTGGTGGATCCCGCAATCATTTGGACTAAAACAATTTTTTGGGTTGTTTTTGCTGTTTTTTTCCATCTTATTTGGAGACCCCGCAAAAGCCAGGTAGGCTATAACCCGGACTCCCCCAATGTGAAAATACGCCCCTGCACCTCGGGTCCGCGGGGACTTGAGTCACATGTGGAGACTCCTCCTCCTCCGTCTCCACCTTCTCCTTCACCTCCTCCTCCTCCTCAAGCGGTGTGCCGGCGTGTTGATATCTCCGGTGCGGGCGGAGCTCCGTGTCTCCTCCTATAAAGGCGGCCGGTGTGGATGTGTTTAGAGACCGGAGCCGGTGTGGATGTTGAGGAGACCGGAGGACGAGATGCTGGTCCTCAGCCTGCTGCTGCTGCCGCTGCTGCTGCTCCTCACGCCCCCGGTGACCGGCGCCGTGACAGAGCTGTCCGTGACGGAGTCTCTGCAGAACGGACCCGCCGGTCCCGGGGCGGCGGGGGACCACGGGCCACCGGGCCTGGCCTCGCCGAGGTCCGCCGGAGAGCAGGTGCAGCAGGAGGTGCAGCAGGAGGTGCAGCAGGAGGTGCAGGAGGAGCAGCCGGGCCACACCGGGGGGTTCAGGATCGTGCAGTGGGAGTGGAGTTATGTCCAGACCCCCTACATCATCGCCGTGTGGCTGCTGCTCGCCAGCTTCGCCAAGATCCGTGAGTCGTGAGATATATACAGATATTGGCCTACTATATATATATATATATATATATATATATATATATATATATATATATAATCTGTCTCTGTTCACTCGCCGGACCGTCCCGTACATGAATAGTTAGAGGTATACACCCCAATTATATTACTATTATAATTTGCATATCGCATGTATGGGATAAATTATCATTATCACATTATAAGAGAACACTTTATGACTTTTGTGACCCAGCACAGAAAAATACACTACTGCTAAATATTACTCCTACCTCTTCTACATCTGTCTATCTTACTACCTGCCTTACTACCTTACTATCTGTCTGTCTAACTACCTGTCTACATGTCTTTATAACTACCTGTATACCTGTCTGTCTATCTAACTACCTGTCTGTCGGCCTCTCTTACTACCTGTCTGTCTGTCTGTCTGTCTACCTGTCTGTCTGTCTACCTTTCTGCCTACCTGTCTTGTCTACCTGGCGGTCAACTTGTCTACCTGTCTGTCTGTCTACCTGTCTGTCTGTCTACCTGTCTTGTCTATCTGGCGGTCTACCTGTCTACCTGTCTGTCTGTCTACCTGTCTGTCCCTAGTATTCCACCTGTCACAGCGCTTCACCACGGTGGTCCCAGAGAGCTGTCTGCTCATCCTATTGGGTCTGGTTCTGGGTGGAGTCGTCCTCCTAGCCAATGAGAAGCAGCTGTACCAGCTGGAGCCCGCCCTCTTCTTCCTCTTCCTGCTGCCCACCATCGTGGGGGACGCCGGCTACTTCATGCCCTCTCGCCTCTTCTTCGACAACCTGGGAGCGATCACCCTGTATGCCGTGGTGGGCACATTGTGGAACGCCTTCTGCACCGCATTCTGCCTGTATGGGGTCAAGCTACTGGGGGTCATAGGTCAGTCACCCTAACCCTAGCCCCCCATCTGTATATTGTATTATATACAATACATCTATAATATATATTGATGTGTGTATGATATTATATAATATATATGTATGTGTTTATGATATATATTGATGTGCATGATGTGTGATGTATATATGTATATGTGTATACAGATCGTATATTATATATTGTACATGTATGTGTATACAGATGGTATATATTATATATAATATATGATATTAAATATAATATATGTGTATACAGGTGGTATACATTATATATAATATACATGTATGTGTATACAGATGGTATATATTCCATATAATACATTATATTAAATATAATATATGTGTATACAGATGATAAGGTGGAGGCAGGGCTGATGGACTTCCTGTTATTCGGAGCCTTAATCTCGGCTGTGGACCCGGTGGCCGTCCTCGCCGTGTTCGAGGAGGTCCACGTCAATGACACACTCTTCATCATCGTCTTCGGAGAGTCATTGCTCAACGATGCTGTCACTGTGGTAAACACACACACACACACTTATTTTTATTTTTTTCGCCTAATTTTTCGGCATCAAACCAAAGCCAAATATGCAAATCAGCCAACATTATTCAATCACAAATAATATCATATAATAAGAAATCCGCTTGAGAGGGGTTCAGGCACATGCATGGTGATGTCAGTTTGGTGTCGCTAGCCCAAAAAATGACATCACAGTGTATATTTTTAAAATATTTTTTAGAATGGAAGTCATGGGGGGAAAACGCTGACTTCGACCACTCTGAACATGAGCATTACAGAGTTGTCAAATTTGGCACAAATATAGAAAGACTGGTTACACAGGTCTATATGTATGTATGTATGTATGTATGTATGTATGTATGTATGTATGTATGTATGTATGTGTATATATATGTGTGTATATATATAAAAAATATATAGAAATTATGATTTTTGTGGGCTTCAAGAGCCCAAATGAAGTGAAAAAGTTCCAGTGACACAAGAGAAGAAAAGGAGTTGAGTAACTTGTGTGTAGGTGTGGATGAACCATTAGGCCTACCAGCCGAGTTGCACTTAAACGCATGGATTCTTATTCTTTCGGTGTGTGTGTGTGTGTGTGTGTGTGTGTGTGTGTGTGTGTGGTACTCTAGGTACTCTACAAGGTCTATATGTCCTTTGTGGAGGTGGGCCCAGCTAACGTGGGGACAACAGAATGTTTGAAAGGTTTGGGTGAGTATGTGGTGATATACATTTTGATGGTAGATAACATGATATATATATACATATACACACACACACATTCTAATATATAAACTACCCTACCCTAACACTACCCCACCCTAACCCTACCCTAACACTACCCTACCCAATTGTAACGGGGTGAATTATGAGGGGTGAGTTGTGTTGTATGGTCGCCAAGAATGTTCCAGTTGTATGCCATTGGCAGAAGCCATTAATTTGCTGGTAAATAAACACATAAAAGATATCCATTAGGACCCTTGCAATCTTGTTGAGAGAGAGAGAGGGAGGAGAGAGGGAGGGAAAGAGGGAGAGAGGGAGAGAGAGAGAGAGAGAGAGAGAGATGTGTTTGGTGTGTGAGCATAGGCGTGGATTACGGGGGGGACGGGGGGGACATGTCCCCACCACTATTTATAATTAGAATTTTGTCCCCACCACTTTTAAAAATGTGCAAACCAATTGCGACCGAAAAAATCCCCACATACTCAACTGAAACCGTCAAGTCTAAATCATGCGATAGGCGCGCACGATGACATGACACCACCCCCCCCCCCCCCGCCCCGTCGAGAATCGCGTACCCACCCCCCATCCCCACCACTTCTAAAACCAAACTGACGCCCTGGTGTGTGAGACCTGGTGTGTTTGAAGGGAGGGGCTGCTGAGGAGGTTTGCTGAGGAGATAGAAATGTTCACAACCACGAAGATAAAACGAAACCTTCACCTCACTGGCCTGGCTGAGCGTAGCCTAGCATATAACGTTATAAACAGCTGAACATGATATTGAGGAAATAGATCAAATGAACACGATAACTCATAATACACATAGCATTGCATTAACATGTCACAGAATGCAGTGAAAACACAATTAACACAAAAATAATAACATAAATATGTATTTTGTCACGTTATAACATCCCTTGTAACAGGTGCTTAAAATGCTTTCCACCTACCCAAGAGACCGCAATATCAGGCTGGGAAAACGGGGGTTTACTCCCCAAGTCTGAAGGGGCACAAAGGTCCCATGGGCTCTATCAAATTAAAAGCATGGCAAGTGGAATAACATAAATCCACTACACTAGCACTAGCACTACCCTAACACTACCCTACCCTAACACTACCCTAACACTACCCTACCCTAACACTACCCTAACACTACCCTACCCTAACACTACCCTAACACTACCCTACCCTAACTCTACCCTACCCTAACACTACCCTAACACTACCCTACCCTAACACTACCCTACCCTAACACTACCCTAACACTACCCTACCCTAACACTATCCTAACACTACCCTACCCTAACACTACCCTAACACTACCCTACCCTAACACTACCCTACCCTAACACTTCCCTAACACTACCCTACCCTAACACTACCCTAACACTACCCTACCCTAACACTATCCTAACACTACCCTACCCTAACACTACCCTAACACTACCCTACCCTAACACTACCTAACACTACCCTACCCTAACACTACCCTAACACTACCCTACCCTAACACTACCTAACACTACCCTACCCTAACACTACCTATCCTAACACTATCCTTACACTACCCTAACACTACCCTACCCTAACAATACCCTACTGCGGTAGGCCTGGTGTTTTATAGTAGTATGTATTATGTCTCTCCTATAGTCTCCTTCCTGGTAGTGAGTCTGGGCGGTACTGCGGTAGGCCTGGTGTTTGCTGTGCTGCTCGGCTTCACCACCAGGTTTACTAAGAAGGTCCGCATCATCGAGCCTCTCTTCGTCTTCCTGCTAGTCTACCTGGCCTACCTGACCGCTGAGCTTTTCTCCCTGTCTGCCATATTGTCGTAAGTCCCACAGTCCTACAGTACAGTGCTACCTTCCTGGAGTAGTCCTAGCCTCCTAGAATACAAGATTACAATACAGTCCTATAGTTCTACAGTACAGTCTTAATCCTATAGCCCTCAGTACAATCCTACAGCCCTACAATACAGAATGAAATCCTTAAAACCCAAACAGCATTTAATGAGATGTTTAATTAACTTTATGAACTCTCTCTCTGAGACCTACTGGTCTGTTAGCTTACTGCTAACAGGGCTCTGTTCTACACACACACACACACACACACACACACACACACACACACACACACACACACACACACACACACACACACACACACACACACACACACACACACACACACACACACACACACAGATGTGATTACTGATGTACTAACACGTGTATCAGGAGCAGATAAAGGTTGTGACCTTTCTACCAGGTCTCCCTGGTGGATGAAAGGCTGGTTACATCACGTCCTTCACAACCAGGCTGTTGCTAAGGAACACTGTTGCTATGGCTGGGCTTGGTCTGGATCATAGATTGTAAAGAATATGGACGTAGCGTTTTTGACGTCACCTATTGGTTTATACACAACCGTTTTGAGGGTGTTGCTTTCTATGGATGGCGCCACTGTTTGACATTTTTGCAACCATCAGTGGAAACGATCCAAAACTCAATTAATATTCGAGCCTTAATAACTTTTTAATAAAATAAAACTGTCAAACGGGACCTCTCAAAATACATAATATGAAGATGAACTAGCCACTGAAATCCTAATCGAATGAAGAACAAATGTATTCACTTTGTATTACGAGTATGAAATCACAATGTTAGAGCAGTGGTTTCCTTTTTTTTTTTCAGGGGCCCTTACCATTATATTTTACCATCCACTGACAACCCCCACCACCCCCTACACACATACAATTACAAAAAAGGGGAAAAGGTAGCCTACTTCTTTTGAAAATATTATTTTATTATTTTTAAAAACACAATTCTATGTCTTTTATGATTTTCCTTTAATTTCACTATCATACATACATTTTAATAGTCCATAATAGTACGTTATAGTTTTAATTATTTCAGCCATTTTAATGCAAGCGGTTCACCGATGTTGTGTGGCTTTTGGCTTGTGCAATAAGGAGAGAGAACGATGCAACAGTTGCTTGCTTTTGGTCGCTTCCTGTCCAGGCAGAACTCTGTTCTCTGTTCTGGGGCCTGATGTCACCACAAGTTCCTGTTTTCTGAGGAAATACTCCCTTGGTTTACCCACTGTCTGAGGGCGTTTAGTAGTGTGGTTAGGGTTCATGGCCCAATTTCTCACTGCAAATGACACATTCAGCTCTAATTTCATCCATTTCCTCTATGAAGCCAAACTCAAAATAACTGTCTTGGAAGGTTCACTTTCTTTTTGAGACCAGGTAATTTAGCCAGCTTAGCTCTGTGAATACTGCTACTGTCCATCTATCTATCTATCTATCTATCTATCTATCTATCTATCTATCTATCTATCTATCTATCTATCTATCTATCTATCTATCTATCTATCTATCTATCTATCTACACACTATACAGTAAGAATCTCTCCTTGCAGGATGACGTTTTGTGGGATTGGGGCTAATAAATACGTGGAGGCCAACATTTCCCAGAAGTCTCGGACCACGGTGAAGTACACCATGAAAACCCTGGCCAGTATCGCTGAGACCATCATCTTCATCTTCCTCGGCATCTCAGCGGTGGATAAGACCAAGTGGGCCTGGGACACGGGCCTGGTGGCCTGCACCCTCATCTTCATCCTCCTCTTCAGAGCCATGGGTCAGACCTGCTCTCTCTGTGTATAGCACCTAGTAGTATTATTCTTGTTCTTACTGTAATGATTTGTTCTCAAGGTGTGATTGTTAGTAGTAGTAGTAGTAGTAGTAGTAGTAGTAGCAGCAGCAGCAGCAGCAGCAGCAGCAGCAGCAGCAGCAGCAGCAGCAGTGTTAGTAGTGTTATTAGTAGTAATAGTATGATAAGTTGTAACTTTTGTGTTCCCAAGGTGTGATTGGTCAGACTTGGGTTTTGAACCGGTTTCGCCTCGTCCCATTGGATAAGATCGACCAGGTGGTGATGTCATACGGGGGTCTGCGGGGGGCAGTAGCGTTTGCCCTGGTGGTCTTGCTGGATGGGGAGAAGGTTAAGGCCAAGGACTACTTCGTAGCCACCACCATCGTAGTGGTATTCTTCACCGTCATGTTCCAGGTAATACACTCCACCATCGTAGTGGTGTTCTTCCTTTGGTCAGAGTTTAGGATCAGTATGTCATGGGATCTCTTTCGTTCTTTCTTTCTTTCTTTCTTTCTTTCTTTCTTTCTTTCTTTCTTTCTTTCTTTCTTTAGGGGTTAACTATTAAACCACTGGTCAAGTGGCTCAAGGTTCCTCGCTCCACCAACAGGAAGCCCACCATCAACGAGGAAATCCACGAAAGGGTAAAACTATCTATCATATATCTATCCATTGATCCATCGATCTATCAATCATATATCTATCTATCATATATCTATAATTCATATTCTATATGTTTAGGCATTTGATCATATTCTGACTGCAGTGGAAGACATCGCTGGTCTGCAAGGATATCATCACTGGAAAGATAAGTACGTTATATATATATTACTATAATAATGTTATATGTATTAATCATACATAAATTAATCTCTCTCTTTACATCTATATAACTATCTCTCTCTCTTTACATCTATATATCTGTCTCTCTGTGTATATCTCTCTACATGGGAGTAGTTTGTTGAGAAGTATCTGAGCATGCTTATCTCTGTATGTCTCTATATATTTATCTATATATATTTCTAATATCTCTGTAGATGGGAAGTTTGATTAGGGCAGGCCTCTCTCTGTCTATCTCTTTATCTTTATCTCTCTATCGCTATCTTTATATCTGTCTCTACATCACCAGATGTGTATCTCTGTAGGTGGGATTAGTTTGCTAAGAATTATCTCAGTAGGCTGCTCTCTATATCTTTATATCTCTATCCCTATATCTTTTTATCTATGTTTTTATATCTCTATATTTTTTATATCTCTATATATCTTAATCTTTATAGCTGTTTTTATATCTCTATATCTCTGTGTTTATATCTCTATATCTCTATATATTTATATCTCTATATCTTTATATCCCTATATCTCTATCTGTAGGTGGGAGCAGTTTGATAAGAAGTACCTCAGTAAGCTGCTGCTGAGGCGGTCTGTGTACCAGAAGAGTGAGTTGTGGGAAGCCTACCAGAAGATCAACATGAGGGACGCCATCAGCGTCATTGACCAGGTAGTAGAAGAGAGGATGCTGAGGTTACCACTTACCTACCATTGATAAGTTGTATCATTGATCATTCAGAAGTAGTATCTGTGTGTGTGTGTGTGTGTGTGTGTGTGTGTGTGTGTGTGTGTGTGTGTGTGTGTGTGTGTGTGTGTGTGTGTGTGTGTGTGTGTGTGTGTGTGTGTGTAGGGAGGGAATGTGTTGACCTCCAGGTTGTCTCTTCCCTCCATGGCCAGCAGGAGCTCGTTCCCTGAGGTCACCAACGTCACCAACTACCTGTAAGATTATTATTCTTGTTATATTATTATTCCTTATATTATTCCTAATATTATCATTAGTAGAATTATTATTGATGTTATTTTTATTACGTGTGTGTGTGTTTGTAGCAGAGAGAATGGTAGCGGGGTGTGTCTAGACCTCCAGGTGATAGACAATGTCCCAGGAGCCCGAGTGGAGGAGGACAGTGAGACACACCACGTTCTCACCGGGAACCTGTATAAACCACGTAGACGGGTAAAGATATATATATATATGTGTATATATATATAAACCACATAGACGGGTAAATATATATACAGTATACACACATACGAATACTCAACTGTATTTGCTCTATTGTACTGTATTTTCTCTATCACCCTCCCTAGTTAACTAATCAATAACCAGCCTCCTTACCAATGAGACATCTTCTTAATGTGTCTGTACGTATTCAGAAGTCTTGTGTACTGTGTCTATGTACTGTGTTAAAACGTGTGCTTCTTCTACCCACCCACCTACCCTACCCTACCCACCCACCTACCTACCTACCTACCTACCTACCTACCTACCTACTTACTTACCTACCACAGTACCAGTCCCACTACAGCAGACACTTCATGCCCGCCGGGGAGCAGGAGCGGCAGGAGCGGGAGGTCTTCCAGAGGAACATGACGAGCCGCATGGAGAACTTCAAGACATCCAGACACAAGAGACACAAGAAGGAACGCAGCCAGAAGAAGGTCTTCCTCTTCCTCAGGCTGGGGGGGGGTGGGGGGTCAGAAGGTCTTCCTCCTTCTCAGGCTGGGGGGGCAGGATGGTCAGAAGGTCTCCCTCTTTCTCAGGCTGGGGGGGGGGGGTCTTGTGTTCGGTTAGTGGGGCTTCTGGTTGGGGTGAGTTCGTATCCTATCTAGTTTGGGGTGACTTTGTATCTCGCCACAGTGTGTTCAGTATTTCTTTCTCCACAGCGTCGAGGATCAGACGCCAAGGAGCCGGAGGGAAATGAAAAACCTCGACGTAACGTCAGTTGGCAGGACAAGGGTAAACTAGAGACTACTGCTAACAATGCTAATGCTAACCCTAATGATGACGATAATATAAATATCCATATATATCCTGTTCACTGAGTGTTTCTCAGGGCTGATAGGAAGTGCAGGGTGAGTAGGTATGGATGGAGTAACCGGATGGTCTGTGTTCAGATCCAGTGGTGGTGCCGGTTGAGTCAGAGGAGGAGGAGGAGAGAGAGGAAGAGGAGCGTTCAGAGAGAGAGGAAGATGTTGGTATTACGTTTGTTGCTCGCAAGGAGGAAACACCCAAACAACGACCTCAATCAGGTAACACATACACAGTGCACAACACAAACGCATACCGAGCCACAATGTTATTAAAGCCTAAATATCCTACTCGTCTGTTGGTCCAGCTGTTCTGGAGACGTGTGGGAGCCCCTCGCCCCCCTGCGGGGAGCGCTTCCTCCCATGGAAGGCCGGAGCTGGCTCCCTCCCTCCCTGCGTCTCCGTTGAGGCCACCAAGGTCATCCCTGTGGACCTCCAGCAGGCCTGGAACCAGAGCATCTCTTCTCTGGAGAGCATCTCCTCCCCCCTGAACCCCAACCCTAACCCCAGAGTCACAGCCTTGTCCCCTTCCTCCCTAAACCCTAACCCCAGAGTCACAGCCTTGTCCCCTTCCTCCCTAAACCCTAACCCCAACCCCAGGGTCACGGCCCTTTCTTGGCTGGATGGCCAGCGGCCCTCGTCCTCCACTTCTCCTTGCTCCTCCAGCCTGTCAGAGAAGGAGCAGAAGGAGGAGGAAGAGGAGGCCTTGTCTGAGCAGCAGCAGGAGGTACAGCCCCTCATGTCCGTCAGACCCCCTGCTCCTCCTCTGACCTTCACCCCTGGAGGAAGGAGGAGGAACCCCTGTGTCTACCTGAGGAGCCTGGTGACAGCACCTACTGCTAGCAGCACCGAGACGCACACCAGAGGACCTACTCAGCTGTAACACACACACACACACACACACACTCTCTACTGGCCTCTCCTGAGTGTGAAAAGCACTCCACAGCTGGACCAGGGAGACTTACTACATTCCAAAACCAGCACAATACCACTGTCCAGATAGACCAGTAGAGACCAGAGATCATGAGACTAGATACCAGGACAGACTAGAGAACAGTAGGGCCCAGAGACTATAGACCAGAGGCCAGAGAGAGGGACCAGGAGAGACCACTAGAGACCAGAGACAGACAAGAACTAGAAGAGAGAGCGAGAGAGAGAGAGACTAGAGACCAGAGATTAGGAGAGACCAGGAGAGACCAGAGGCCAGAGAGACTAGAGACCAGTAGCTACCAGAGACTTGAAGAGATCAGAGGCCAGAAAAGGACTTGATACCAGTAGAGACTAGAGACCAGACACCACTAGAGAAGAGAGACTAGAGACCAGAGAGAGACCAGACACCACCAGAGATTAGAGACCAGACACCAGAAACTATAGACCAGACACGACTAAAGACCAGAGACTAGGAGAGACCAGACACCACCAGAGACCAGGAGAGACTAGAGACCAAGAGAGACTAGAGACCAGACACCACTAGAGACAAAAGACTAGAGACCAGACACCACTCAAGACCAGGAGGAAGACTAAACTAGAAACAAGCCCTATGTCACCCACCCTGAGAGAAACTGGTCATAGAGCCTTCTGTTGTGTCAAGGCTTAACTGTTTTTAAAACTGTTTCATAAAAACATCATCTGCAGATAATCATTTATTTTGACTGAGCAATAACATAAAAACATGATGTGTACAGTATTATGCTTCATCACCATGTAGTGTGCTGGGTTATTTTTAATCTCTTGTTCTCACCGTTGGCATTAGCTTGTTAGTGGACCCTTGACCACCTAGTGTAGCACCCCCACCTAGACTAGCACCACCACCTAGCCCTATCTATTAAACTAGCCCCCCCCCCCCCCCCCCCCCCCCCCCCAGCTGGCCTAGCGCTTACGCCTAGCACATCCAAAAAGCTTAGCACCGCCACCTAGCATAGCACATCCACCTAGCCCTGTCCATTAAACTAGCTCCTCCAGCTAGCCTAGCCCATCCAGATTGGCCTCTCTATTAAACTAGCAGCTATCCTAGCTCATACAGCTATCCTAGCACTCCTAGCTAGCCTAGCACCTCCAGCTAGTCCTGTCCATTAAACTAGGTAGCACCTTCTCCAAGCGTATAGCAGGGGAAAGGGAAATATTTTTCAACTCCTGTAGCATAACTGCCCATGACATGCCCTAAAGACACCTGCATATCTTAAGTGTCTTTATGACAACCAAAGTATTTATTAGATGTCCAGACTTCATAATTTCATCTTGATCTTTCGTCTCTAGTGCCTTCAGGACACCTCTGGTACTTAATGCTGTAGGTAAAAGTGCTTCTGCTACACTTTCTGTGCTTTCAGTGTTTCTGATTCAACTCCCAGTACAGTGTAACTGGATCAATCATAAACTCTGTAGTGGTGTCAGAGATAATTGATAATCTCAATTAGATGTGTTAAAATGTGTTTTCATGACCTTGGTTTGCCGTTCACAAATCTTAACTAAAGTGTTTCTTTCACTGCCCAAAACTTGATTGACATTTGTGGATTATAGATGTGTTACCCTGGTCACCTGTTTTATCCATCAGGTACCACAAGGTAGCAGTCTAAGCTAATGTATATCCGGATATAGACAGGCCACGCCAACCTCATGCATCACGTCTGGACCTCTACAAACAAATACATTTGTATTGGGGTCAATTGAGCTTCATTTAAAAGTTAAGATTTCAATCTTAACTTTTAAATGAAATGTTCCTGGCAGGGTTTGTCCAATTTAAATTAAATTTTCCACATCAAGAAATTTGTTCGGACAAAAATGTAACAGACTACAGTAGCCCAGACATGAAAACACAAAAGTCGCTCAAACACTCATCAAAGTTACTCGCACTGCTTTTTGCTCCATACTTTATGCCAGCTAGCTGCATAAAGTACGGCTTGCTTCGCGAGGCTGCACATCTGACCTCGGAGTAGCCTCGTGAGGCCTTCCGGGTCCGTTTCTCTCTGCAGATCAGTCTGGCCTTGAGCCTGTTGAAAGGCTTTCAAAAGTATAAAAATGATGAGGTCCAATCAGTGCTCGGGGGAGGGTGTAATGACAGTATTGTTAAGTTGTTTCCGCACAGACACTTTACGGTGACACGAGAAATGAGCGGCGGCGATGAACACCTGATGTTTGTATACAATGACAGGAGTTGTGTTAATAAAGTAACCAAATGAGAAGAAACCTTTTTGTATGATTCTACATTATAGTGTATCAAGTGAAGAACATGTAACAAAACACAGGGAGTTAAAGTTCAAGGAGCGCCACAGTCAATTCAAATGTGCATTATTGGCGAGAGAGAGGGAGGGACTTCCGCTAGAAATATCCATTTCCGTTACATGTTTGAATATTGCTTTGTTGAATACTTCATCAAAAAGCTCCATATTTATTCTCCTTGTTGTTGTTCTTCTTATGCATATATTTACACATATATTTTCTCTTTTGGTGCGCACCCTGCCGGCAGGTTTCTATGTGTCTGCTTAAGTACAGTACTTTTGAAACACTCACTGAAATACTCAAAGTAATGCATTCACACGGATTCAGGCAGACGGTAGACGGCAAAACGGATATCGTTTTAGTGGACGAGAGCAGGACGGTACAATTAGGTGAAGCCGGCAGAAAATACCGGCACCAGTAACGATAGACGGCATTGCCGTCCAAAGTTAAAATATTGTAACTTTTTGTTAAAATAGTTAAAATATTGTAACTTTTTGCCGTCCTCCGCGACGGAATTATAACCGGATGTTACGTAGCGCCTTCACGCAGGGGAAAAAAAACATGGGCGATCTGGACAACGAATGACGTATTTTTGTAGGCCAACACGGAAGTTAGCGTCGCATGGGTTCCCTCGACAAAAAGCCAATGGGTTTTTCCCATTGGATTTTGCATTATTGCAGAAAATAAGCTATGGGGCAAACAAAAGTTTATGATACTTACACGTTTTGTTAAGCAAGATAATATTCACCAATGAACACTACTTTTATGACTTTTGAAGCGTAAATGCAATCGCCAGAATTGCACGTAAAAGCTTCAAAATTCACGAGTGGGGTATTTACCGACGTATCTTATGTCGTAAAACAAAACGTGTAAATCTCTTAAGTTTGTGTTAACCACAGACCTTATTTCAGGCATCTAACCAAAAACCCATTCAAAAAACGCATTGACTTCGAGACGAAGGAACTGGAAGTGCCAACATGCTAACGGACTTCCGGGTTTAGGACTCATTCCTGCACCACTCTATACCTTACGTTTTGGAGGGAATTTAATTTAATATTAATTTAATATTAAGAAAACACTGCATTTTATAGCTACATGCATTACTGGAATAATGACAAAATAATAGACACTATAATAATAATAATTGTATTTAATCTATTTTATTCCATTCTTTGTAAACAATACATCACCATAGCAACATATCGTCATGCGTGTTTCGTTTTGCCATCTTGCCATTCCGTCAGACTGTGTGTTTTTTCCGCACCGTCCAGAAGGTGTCGTCCGTCTGCCTGAATCCATGTGAATGCAGCATTAAGATGACCGACTGTACTTGCCATTTTTGCTTCTACTTTGTTCTCGTCTGAATGCTTAGTGTTGAACATTTTGAAATGGCATTAACTGTGTTTGTCCATTAGACGGCTTCAAACCTACAGTTTATTATTATAAACATCTACTCTTGATGTAGCAGAAAGATAAAAGATTCTACTTGATTTTATAATATTTTTTTACATTAATATCTATACATCAAGATAATAATTGGGCACAGTATGAATAACTACCCATGTAAAGTGCAAAACAACCATGAGTTTGGGGCCTCCTTGGCGGCTGCGGGGCCCTAAGCAGCCGCTTAGTTGGCTTATAAGGCGGGCTCTGTGGATCAGTACTAGCCTATAAGCACTCATGGAATGCCTCTTGTCCAATAAAAAGAGTCGGTCGGAACTAACTGTTGTATAATCTATATTATACCATGGTCTGGGTGAATACTCGATTCTGATTGGCTGGAGGGTGAACGTTAAAAAGTGTTAATGTACACCTAGGAAAGACGTTCGGGTCAAATTGCCTGATGACAGTTAGATTATTGCGCTGGCTCAAACGCTAGATGGTAACCATGGCAACGGAGAGGGAATACTCGATTCTGATTGGCTGCAGGGTGTCCATTAATCCCTGATGTATGGACACCTACTAAGTAGTTCCAGTCAAATTGTCTGTTCAGCCTTCAAAACGAGAGCTGGTAAATTGTGAAAAATGCATTAAACTGTAATCAGAAAACACGGTTATATGCTATAGACCCTATAGTATCTGTGGTATAAAGGCTGGGACGAATTTCGAATTATAATGTACAATGCATAACGTTAGCTCTCTGTTACCTATTACCTCCCGTTGCCAAGTCGTATCTAAGGTCCGTCCTATTTACTGGAGGAGTGAACAATGTTTCCGTTGCATAAGAACCTTACGGGAGGGTAATGATTGTTCCAGGTATTAGTCAGATCCTCAGGCGTTACCAGGGAAACTAAATTATGGCTTGTGAAAAACTTTATATTTTGATTGTAAAACGCCCTCCGACGTACTTCCGCTCAATTTTCATTTCCCTTCAGTACTAGGTCTGGGTATTCGGCATATTCGCGGGTTTTCTCCCGGTAAAGTTTTACCGGTCCAATCAGCGAACAGGAGGCGCGGCCTGAGAACAGTGACGTAGAGGTCGTGCGCGAATTTCAGTTATTGAGCGGAAGTACGGAGGCGGGCGGAACCAGGCTAATGCTAATGCTCACTGCATCTGCCGTTTGTATACTGCGCGCAACGTGGTTTCTGGCGCATGAAATACGTCACGACCAAACGTTAGCGATTGGTTAAGGCAGATCCAGAGTGGCACTGGGCAGAGCCAATAGGTTTTAAACTTCAACAGCACCCGCCTTCAAGTGAGACATCGTTTGTCTCTACAGCACTGCTAGACTAGCCTGGTCACCAGCCTCTCGTACTACATTTCATTTGTACAGAGAGTCTGGCCACTCACCATTGACAATTGTTAACTAACTGAAGGCGGGTGCTCTGTTGAAGTTTAAAACTATTGGCTCTGCCCAGTGCCACTCCGAATCTGCCATAACCAATCGCTAACGTTTGGTCGTGACGTATTTCATGCGCCAGAAACCACGTTGCGCGCAGTATACAAACGGCAGATGCAGTGAGCATTAGCATTAGCCTGGTTCCGCCCGCCTCCGTACTTCCGCTCAATAACTGAAATTCGCGCACGACCTCTACGTCACTGTTCTCAGGCCGCGCCTCCTGTTCGCTGATTGGAAGGCACATTTGAGGGAAAAGAAATCGTTCTAACATACAGCACGGCCAGACCTTAGTACTGAAGTGAAATGAAAATTGAGCGGAAGTACGGAGGCGGGCGGAGCCAGGCTAGTTCAGGGCGGTTTCCAAGGCTACATCCGCGCTAATACGTTTTCAGTTTTACACGGCGGTTCAAAACGATCTCCGTCCGCAGTAGCGTTTTAGCACCGTTTCAGAAATAATCTCCGTCCATACTCCCACGCCTGAAAACGCATATCACATGACCATTCACGTACACTGGGCATGCACGTGGCGGTATAAACAGGAAGCAGATTGTCTGCTCTGCGGTTGGAAAATATTAAGGAGGAAGAACAGCAATGGCGAAAAGTAAGACCAGAGATTTCTTTGTTTGGACCGAAGGCGAGGTGGAACCGTTATAGAAAGTTTGTTTTCTCTCCGGAAAGGATCACGTGATAGGGGCGTGACTGATGAGACCCAATCAGGAAGCGAACGTGGGCGTATCGGTCTCTAAAATCTCAGTATCCGCCCTTCCAGACTGGTCTAGAGTCTTCTAGACCGTATGGTCTAGACCGCGTTATTATGGATCCCACAGTGCTTTTCTTGGCAAGCCACACCCTCCGTAGCATTCGAGCGCTAGGATTGGCCAGGCGTCCATGCTCGCGCGAGGCAATGCAAGAGTGTTGATGTCGACAGCCCGCGAAACGTTTTTATGCCATCATCCATCATCCCATCTCAACAATATGCCTTCAACTGAAGAAGACAAAGAACATCGGTAAATTATCAATAAATTAACTAGTTTTCCATCCATCAAACTATTTTCTTCCACCATGTTTTCGTTAGTAAAGCAAAACTAACGGCAACTAACTTTGCTGATCTAACGTAAAGTTATTCAGGTTTTAACGTTAAAGTAAAGTTCTGTCCTTAGTTCTGGCCATCGTGTTTTTCACGTTCTCCATTTGATTACTTAGCACTACTATCTAGATGACATTAACTAACACATATAGATATTTTGCGCGAGCATGGACGCCTGGCCAATCCTAGCGCTCGAATGCTACGGAGGGCGTGGCTTGCCAAGAAAAGCAGTGGGATCCATAATAACGCGTCTAGACCACAAGTTATGCTACCAACAGTTATGCGTTTTAAGACGTTATCTCGAGAAAACGGGCCTAAAAAAGTTTGAGCAACCACGGCCGTTCTCGGCTTCCGTAGTAAACAAACTGTTCCCTCATTGGTCAGATTTTTGGGCGGGAATGCACATGTTGGTCTCCATCAGATATGCGTTCGCTGTCAGAATGCTCCATAGGGAATGCATGCACGTGTTTATGAATGGTCCAGTCCATTCCCTGCTGTGGAGAACAAACCAAAACTGCGCGCTAGGATTGTGAATCCAAGGGCACGGTTCACACATCAACATGACCGTTAGTGTGACAGGTAGGTTGGCAGGTTACTCACGTTGAAGAAAGATGGGAGCTTCACTTGGTCCCTAAGAAGTAGGCAGGATAGTGTAGTGATGGCGAAGGATTCTGACCTCAGTGTCCCATTCTACCATCCTTGAGCAAGATGCCTAACCCCTACCTGCTCCTTAATGACATGGATTTGACTTCCCCAAACAGTAATTAGTAAACAGTAATTAGTCAGGCATGCTGCTTCCTAGGCTGGGTTAGATGCTTTCTAGGCTCTGTAAGATGCTTGCTAGGCTGTGGTAGATGCTTCCTTTGCTGTGTCGGACGCTTCCTATGCTGTGTTAGTTGCATTCTGGGCTGTGTTGCATGCTTCCTAGGCTGTGTTAGATGTTTTCCAGGCCCTGTAAGATGCTTCCTATGCTGTGTTAGATGCTTCCTAGGCTGTGTTAGTCACTTCCTAGGCTGTGTAAAGGTTGGTTTCCAGAGGCCAGACAGACGACCACTACAAACATCTAGGAGATGGAAACAAGGTTTGGGGTTATTAAATGTTTTAGCCTATTATTTAGGGGAACATAGTTGTTCTTAATGACTAGGGTTAGGAAGTGTTTTAGGGTGGTGTTATGAAGTGTTTTAAGTGGTCAGCATAGTTAAAAAGAAGGCTGGCTAAGAGCGAAGAAGTACATTTGCAGACAATCTTGTTGCTGTCATCTGCAGAGATTTCGGCAAGGTGAGGAGAGAGAGCATGTGCTTGATGAGCAAGATTCTAGTGCTGGCTGGTGTGAGTCCAGCCTAACCCATCTACACACCCTGCATTCATTCAGAGAGGGAGAGAGAGAGCAGCCTATGCAGCCTAGCACATTATTTGATTTGTTTATTTAGTAATGTGTAGGTATGTAGACAGTTATGTCTCTTGTTGTATTGGTTTGCCCTCTTATAAACAATGCACACAAATAGATATTGGAATGGTTTGAAATTATATGTTCTTTTAAAATGAATAATTAAACATAATTTTGACTTGACCAGTGGTTTAATAGTTAACGAGAGAGAGAGAGAGAGAGAGAGAGAGCGCATTGGAAAACCGGTTGGAGTTGTCATGCTGCAACTCTATTAGGCAATAGCACATGAGAAGGCTCTAAAATGAAAAAGCAAACGTAACTGTACAGTCAATTGTGAAAAGAGAAAGTAATTCATACCTAAAACACAGGAGAGAAAAAAATGTGTAGATGTCGGTCTGCAGATATGGGGAATGCATGCATGTGTGTATGAATGGTCCAGTCCATTCCCTGCTGTGGAGAACAAACCAAATCCAAGGGCACGGATTGTGAATCAGAGGGAACGGATTTACAAAACCTTTGGCACGGATTTACACATCAAGTTTTGTTTTCTACCATGTGAGTGAGAGGGGGGGGGAGTGGGGGGGGAGAATTGTTCTCTCTGTACATGCTGCAACAAGCATGTGAGTTCTTGCCTGCATTCTGACAGGAGCTTCAGAGCATACTGCTACTATTATACACACTATATATTACCATATAGTACCTATAAGCTACTAGCCAGATAGAATTAAAGAAGAACAGTACAATTTACTAACCTTGTATTTCTGATTCCTATAGCTACTATGGCACTGTTTTCAGTAGTTGTTTTAAACTAGCTTGTGCAGAAATGTTGTAGGCTCAATTCTGATTGTATACTTTGATTGTTCTCAGCCTAAGTTGTAAGTCTCTTTGGATAAAAGTGTCTGTTAAATATATAGAATGGGGAGATAGATGGGGAGAAAGCAGTCCTTAAGCTGCAGTAGTGGTCACTCTGATTGGAGCTACTCCTTGAGGTAGTGGTCACTCTGGAGCTACTCCTTGCGGTAGTGAACTGGAAAGTTTCTCAATGGAACGCATCCATCCATGAGTCAATTTATCCATTAATCTAAATCATTAATCATAAATTATTTTATTTTTGCAGAACACGGGTAGTGTGGAATGGTCAGGGTGGAGGAATGGGGCCCTAACCCTAACCCTTTAATCTAACTCTAATCTAGACTCTACAGTACAGGCTTTATTCTATACTACAGTACAGGCTCTAATCTAGTCTCTACAGTACAGGCTCTAATATAGACTCTACAGTACAGGCTGTAATCTAGACTCTACAGTACAGGTTAGTACAGGCGTTATTCCAGACGCTGCAGTACAGAGCGGTAGTGTGGAGGACGTATTGGGACAGGCTTGGGAGAGGAAGAGAGAGAGGTGTGACTTGGTGCAGCTCATTCTTGGGAGTAGAATGGCAGCTGGTGGGCGGAGTCGAGTAGATAGAATGGCAGCTGGTGGGCGGAGTCTAGTGAAACCCAGGGTTCGCAAATACAGCAACAGGCCCAGAGAGAGAGAGACTAGTACACAGGCAGTCTAGTACTGTGAGACGGACAGATACACTTGTACCTTGGAATATGAAACCTTTTGGGACACTTTCCACCACCTGGTGAGTTCCTCTGTTCACCTGCCTGTCTGTGTGTGTGTGTGTCTGTGTCTCTATTTGTCGGTCTGTCTATGCGTCAGTCTGTCGTGTGTGTGTGTTCATTAGAGGGCCATTAGAGTCATGTCCTGGACAGAAGACAGGCAGGCAGTAAACGGACAGACAGGCAGTAAACAGGCAGACAGGCAGTAAACAGACAGACAGGCAGTAAACAGACAGACAGGCAATAAGCAGACAGACAGGCAGTATGCAGACAGGTTCTAGAGGTTAATTGTTTGGCCAAAAATGATTAGGCCAAACCAATACAACAAGCGACATAACTACTTTTATAGGTACAAAAAAGATTTACATACCTACACATAAACAAATAAAATAATGTCCTATACCATACAATTTAATTTAAAGACCGCATAGATCTCTCTCTCTCTCTCTCTCTCTCTCTCTCTCTCTCTCTCTCTCTCTCTCTCTCTCTGGGTTATATTCATACTGGTTTAAATCAACAATTTGATAGCCTAGTTTTTTTCCATCTCTGCTGAGCAAGAGTTTTGTGTGAAAGAAATTAAAGGTCCCGACTCCTGTCCCAGATATAGTCCAGTTGTATTCAATGATTGAAGCAAATAAAAGCCTGGGCTATTAATTGAATTTTATACGCTCCGAGCGAGCAAGCTTACATAGATTGCATACAACTTTGTCTCGAGGTTCCACAATTTTGCCACATTAATATACACACCTATACACACTGATATACACTGATACACACTATGCACACTAATACACACTACTAATTCACACAAATATACACACTAATACATAGTGGTGGATACATCACCTGTTATAGTGGTGGATACATCACTAGTTATACTGGTGATACATCAATAGTTATACTGGTGGATACATCATACTGATGGATACATTACTAGTTATAGGTGTGGATACATCACTATAGTATTTATACTGATGGATACATCACTACTGTTATGCTGGTGGATACATCAGTACTTTTATAGTGGTGGATACATCTTATAGTGATGGATACATCGCTACTGTTATACTGGTGGATACACCACTAGTTATAGTGGTGGATACATCACTAGTCATACTGGTGGATACATTACTACAGTTATACTGGTGGGTACATCACTAGTTACATCAAAGCTATCACCACACACACTCAGGAGAGAGCCACTGTCATGACATCACGTTACAGTCGCTCGGCTCGCACCATCTCCAATAAATGGAAATTCTCAACACCCTGTGTTTTGTGTCGGAGGGGCCCAGCAAAAGCCACAGGTGGCTATGGTAGGGTCTACTGCCACAACATCACTAGTTATAGTGGTGGATACATCACTACTGTTATAATGGTGGATACACCACTAGTTATAGTGGTGGATACATCACTAGTTATACTGGTGGATACATCACTGCTGTTATACTGGTGGATACATCACTAGTTATAGTGGTGGATACATCACTAGTTATAGTGGTGGATACATCACTACTGTTATGCTGGAGGATACATCACTAGTTATAGTGGTGGATACATCACTACTGTTATGCTGGAGGATACATCACTAGTTATAGTGGTGGATACATCGCTGCTGTTATACTGGTAGATACATCACTAGTTATAGTGGTGGATACATCACTACTGTTATGCTGGAGGATACATCACTAGTTATACTGGTGGATACATCTGTGGTTTACCCCTGCCACACACCACCTTAGTGGCTTTTGTTGGGGCCCTCCGACACAGGTTGGTTTGAAGATGCATTTATTGGAGATGGTATACGCCGAGCAGATGGTATATGCTGTCATGACAGTGGCTCTCTCCTGAGTGTGTGTGGTGATAGCTGGTTTGTCCTGGGTGCCGTGATTGGCACCCAGGATAATAATAATAATTTAATAATACAAATGTCTGTATTTGGCAGAGAAAGGCATTGCAGGCCAGTGGAAGTATGTATCCATCTATTTATTATCTACTCTATCATCGCTATCATCTATTTATTATCTCTGTCCATCATCTCTATTATCTCTTATCTCTCTTCAGAACAATGTAGACATCCAGCTGTCTGCATCCACTTCTCCTAGCCCCTCCCCATGTGGCCTACAAGTGGGTAGGCCACAGAGAGAACCTCAAGAACCTACAGAGAGAACCTCGGGAGGAGCTGTCCCTCCCAGCCCCTCCACTCAGGGTGTCCTGGGGGATGTCTTGTACCCTTAGCCACACCCCTAACCAGGCCCCTAGCCACACCCCTAACCATGCCCCTGACCACACCCCTGACCAAGTCCCCGACCACCCCAAGCCAATCAGATGCTGGTTCTGATTCGGAGGGGGAGTATGTGGAACTTGAGGAACTGCCATCTCTATCACCTCAACATGGATCACTAACTCAATGCATCAGCCTTCGTTACCAACACACACCTGTAAACACACTTGTATCAACAGCACACACACCTGGCTCAGCAACACACATACCTGGACACCCATCTGGCTCAGAAACAAAGAGAGCCCCCCCCCCCAGGGCACCTGGAGGAGCTCAGCCAGTCAGGACTAGCAGGGAGACCGAGAGTCTCAATCCTCACTCCATCCAGCACCTACCTACTGCTCCCAGTCATCAGCCAGCAGAAGAGACAGAAGAGTTACCAGGCTCGTTACAAGGCTCCTTATCAGGCTCGTCACCAGACTCGTTACCAGGCTCATTACCAGGCCTGTTTCCAGACTTGTTACCAGGCTCATTAACTGAGAAGTTGATCACAGACGCCAGGAGGCAGAGCCTCCCGATCTGCAGTAATGTGATGTCCTGTGGTGTTCTCTGTCTTCCTGGTGAGTATGTGTGTTTGTGTGTTTGTGTGTGCAGGCAGTAGAGACCACCACGGGGGGCACTAGTAACTGTGTGTGTGTGTGTGTGTGTGTATGTGTGTATGTGTGTGAGCAGGCAGTAGAGACCACCGCGGGGGGGCACTAGTAACGGTGCGGACCAACAGCAGTGTTTGGTGGCGCTGCAGCCGCAGAGAGCTGCTGGACATCTTCTTCTACTTCTCCTCCATCAGCAGGTAAACATTACTCCTGTTTCAGCAGTTAACTCCGGTAGACCCACATGACTTGGACTACCTGGTCCGGTTACAACAGTTACCACCGTTAGACCCACGGGACTTGGACTACCCGGTCCCCAGCAGTTAACACCACTAGCCTTGGACTACCCGGTCCCGAGCAGTTCCATTTCTTGTAGGCTACGCTGTCTTGGCTTCGCCCTATGGGCTTATCCCGCACACGTGCTCGCACGCACCGAAGATTTCAACAATGCAACAATTAACGTGGGCCCCGCCCACATTTTCCACAGCACCGTGTATATAAGACCGCGTCGAGTGGCACTCGTCCTCCTTTTTTATTTCAGCAAAGTATCCAGCAAATAAACAAGATGTTCGCACCTAGTAAGCTCTCTGCTAGCAAGCTCATTGAAGTGGTCGAGCCACCACCACAATGGTTCTTTTTCAGGACCTACCAGCCCTGCGCCACCTTCCTTCCAACGATAAGCTTTGTGCTTTGCTGCCTGGGGGCTGAGCATGCCGGCATCGTCCTCAAAGGCCTGTTGGCCTACTTGGCTTGCCGTGTGTTGCCTTGCGAGGTCCTCTTCACCAGGCACCTCTTCTTGCCGTCGGTGAAGTTGGCCGAAGCGGTAGACATCTTTGACATGGACGTGGAAGTAGCCAGCGACGATGACGGGCCTGTCATCGACCACACCTCCAAGGGATCATCGCGCTCCCAGGCCTCTACATCTGCTCCTGTAGCGAGGCCACGCCGCCTCGTCGACCTCACCGTCGGTCATGGCCCCGGAACCGGACGAGATGCAGGGGTACTATTTTAGGCCCCTGTCATCGTCCCGGAGGCCCACCGTTTGCGTGCAGTTCCCGCCTGCCCAGCGCTACCTGATCGGGATTGCTGAGGATCCGTCAGCCCTGAAGGCTCCTGTGAAAGCCTTCACAGACTTCACCATACGACTGGAGTTATAATAACACAACTATCGTTAACACCGCTAGACCCACGTGACGTGGACCGCTGTGTGCCTTTTGCTCCCCGCTTGAGATTGCTTTATTACGGAGCGTGTATAGAGTAAACATGCACAGCCCAGCGTTTAAAGACTTTATTTTTCTAAAATTGCCATTGCTGGAGCGTTTGCCCATCAAGGTTTTTAGTTGGAGATCTCTCATTAGATCCTACATGAAATACGTCTTATTGCAGAGTTTTCTAAGTTCTAAGTAATTTGTGTGCTTTAGCGTACGCAAAAAACACGGATCACAACAGGGATTACATACCCACTCAAGCTGGTGCAAATTATTCTCTTTTCATTTTCGCTGTTCTGTTAAATTGAATGTCGCATTTGTCCGATACGCTGATACGCAGCGTATCGGCGTATTTTACACTTTTAGTCAAATGCATCTACATTGTCTTTATTGATAGGAACCTCATTGTTTGAGGCTGAATGATAGGATGTGATTACGGTAATCAGACAGAGATCTCCATCTCCACAGAGACTGGCCACTGATTTCATAGAAGATGTATTCTATTATTTACTGTAGGGCTTGTACATCGTGACGTCACATCACGATGACGGCCTCCATTTTGGAAATATAGTTAGTTATTATGTTAATATTTAGTAATTAATCCTGAAATGATTTCTCATTGTGGGGATACACTGTTGTGTTTAAAACTGTCATGTGAGACGTGGCAAAACAAAGTTTTTATTAGCCTAGGGTACAGTACATTTACATAGATTTAGGATTTTACAGTACTACAATGACATACTTTATTATTAATAATTATTTTTTTATTGATATACAAGCCCTATATTAGCCTATATTATATTGTATTAGGCTTATAGAAACCGATATTTTCTGTCACATTTAATTCAGATGCTGACATGAACATCGTCATATTTTTTTTTCACAGCCGTTTTATTGTAAAAAGTTAAGTTAAGCTCCCTGTGTGTTACAGGAAGGAAGTTCTGGCGTTAGGACTCACGGTGCTGGTGGACGTCCGCAGCTCTTCTCTTCCCCCACTCCTCACACACACACTGTGTTACCTGCAGGTAAACACACATACACACACACACACACACACAAACACACACATCCACACCGTCCTCACAATTGCCCTCTCTCCCTTTCCAGAAAAACATGGCAGGGTTTATTCATTCTGTGTTGATATTGGCTGACAGAGATGATCTAGATATGGACAGGCCTTCTGCTTCTCAGGTACTGCATACTCACACACTCCCTTTACACATCAGACACAGTGATGACTGTCTACTGCAACAGTATCTACTGTAGAGACTGTCTACTGTAACATCTACTGCAACACTTGATCTACTGTGACTACTGTCTACTGTAACACATTATATACTGTAACACATTATCTTTTGTCTTAACACATTAACTACTTTAACACAGCATCTATTATCACATATTATCTACTGTAACACATATATTGTATCACCACATTATCTACTGTAACACAGTATCTATTGTAACATAATCTACCGTAACACAACTATTGGAACACATGATCTACTGTAACACATCTATTGTATCAACACATTATCTACTGTAACACATGATCTATTGTATCAACACATTATCTACTGTAACACATTATCGTAACATCATCTACTGTAACACATCTACTGTAACAACAGTATCTACTGTGTGTGTGTGCGCGTGCAGGTGGTGTCTATGAAGTCTCTCCAGAGAGTAGTCGATGTGTCTCAGCTTCCTGTGGAGATGAACGGTTCCTTCTGCTACTGCCACCGGAAATGGCTCTGCTTCAGATCAGTCAGTCACACACTCACTCACTCACTCTCTCACACACACACACATAGACTCATTCACTCACATACTAAATAATCAGGCTTTGGTATATTATAGCCTTGGTGTATAATAACTTTGGTGTATTATAGAGCTGAACACAATAGGCCAATCACAGAGCGATGACATCACTTCTGTACAAAACCACCTAGTTTCTTCTTGGCTAGTTGACTGAAGCTGGGTTTCCATCCTAATGTATCGCAAATCTTAATCGAATTTTCAGAAAATCGACAAAAGATAATATGAATTTATGCGCGTTTCCATCCACTACTGTTATTCGAATATTAGGAGTTGGTTCATCGAGATAAGCAGTAGGTGGCACTAATTCTCCAGTCAGGTGCCATTATACCACTGCAGAAGAAGAGGGCATTCATTCGCTGAATCAGTTTCCATTGCACTTTGTCGAATTAACCTAATCGCTATTTTGAGACTTATTTGAATTTTCGGCGTTTCCACTCAGGTTTTTTATTCGCAAATTGAAAATTTGAATAAAAAGAGGTGGATGGTAACACACCTTGAGATCTCCTGTCCATTCTAAGCTCTATGGTGGAATGCAGAGAACACATTGTGGTATACAGGAGGTTTGCGCAGACAACTAGGCCCTGCATTCACTAGGTTAACCTAGGCTTCTTATAATAATGATAATAATAATAATAATAATAATAATAATAATAATAATAATAATAATAATGTATTAATATTTGTGCATTATTAACATTCATATTATTATGCTTCAGCGCGTGGAGAAGTTGACCAAGCAGTGTGAAGATGGCATCTGCCTTCTGCAGAGAAATATCCACTTCCTGGAATCTACGCCCCTCCCACTTTCTATTGAGGCCATGCCCCTCCCACATTCTACTGAGGCCATGCCCCTCCCACATTCTACAGAGGCCATGCCCCTCCCACAATCTACTGAGGTATGTAGACAAGCACCTCCCACTTTCTATTGAAGTCACAACCTTCCCACAATCTACTGAAGTATGTAAACAAGCCCCTCCCACTTTCTACTGAGGCCATGCCCCTCCCACATTCTACAGAGGCCATGCCCCTCCCACAATATATTGATGTATGTAAACAAGCCCCTCCCACTTTCTACTGAGGCCATGCCCCTCCCACAATCTATTGATGTATGTAAACAAGACCCTCCCACTTTCTACTGAGGCCATGCCCCTCCCACATTCTACAGGGGCCATGCCCCTCCCACAAGCCCCTGCACTTTCCTATGGAGGCCAAGCCCCACAAAGCCTTCTACAGCTACATGTACATATATTTATTTAAAAAACAAGGTGATTTATTTGCACCAAGATGGAACAATAACTGATAATTATCTGCTTCTCATGGCCAATACCGATACAATAACTGATTTCACATTTTTGTATTTTAAAAGAATATTCATATTATAACCAAAATGTATCCACAACTGAGGGTACGAATTGCTAAAAGGTAGGGCTGAGTCAGACTGATTAGATTTTGGGACTGGGTGAGGCTGCACACCTGTGGTGCAGAGCAATCATGGCACCCAGGATAAACCAGCTATCAACATGCACACTCCACATAAGCTAAGATGGATTATTTTATATTCCATAGTTCTACAATTAACCGATATTAACTGACAAAAGAATTTCGACCGACAAACACAATGAACACATGAACACATGAACACAATGAACACTGACCTATCAGTCAGAAAAATAATCCCCACGTTCTGTTTATGCTGCCGTTGCTCATAAATATTCGAATAACCAAAGTATCCTTCATTTGTTTTTTATTATAACATATAATATTATACATTATAACATTGGAAAAATAATTGTAGTTTTAAGTACACCGTCATTGTTCGTGTTACTTTGCCTTTAAGATGTCTGTTACCTTAAATCACCAAGGTTGTCAGTGATGACGTACTCTTAATGCGTTCTGTTGTCTTTCAGCCTCCATGCTTTTAGCAAGTTTCCGCTGCAGCAAGATTCGGCTTTTTTTCCCTCCCAACTGAGATTCGTTACTACTTAATTCCCCACACTCACGACTCCACAGCAGGACTGAGGGAGCTGTCAAGACTTGTGGTCACTGTGGAGCCTTGTGGAGCCTGTTAGCCTGCTAGGCTTTTAACCTGGTAGCCTGGTAGCCTGCTAGAAGCTAATCATAACCAAGTGCTTCATAGCTGATAATCATTAGTTGCAATAAAGGCCTTAGAAATAATCATAGTTTTATTTTATAATGCACAGCCTTCACATGAGGTGGCACATTACAAAATAAGTTGACTTTGGTTTCATTCAACAGTTTTAAAATGTAAAAATGATCCAACTATGTCCATTAAAGGGGTAGTTCGGAATTTTGGACATAGGGCCTCATTTCCAAGTCAGCCAGTGTGTTATTTATCATTGGAGACGTTTTCAACAAATTTCATGCAGTCCTTCTAGTTGCACAGTTCGCTGGTGCTAAGCTAGCGCAAGTCAACGGTATCGACTAGCCTGCCAATAAAAACAGTCTTACCCACTCCACAGTACACCCAAGGCAAATCAATTATAACGCCAGACTATCGATGTAAATGTCTGTGTTGATAGAATAATGTTAGAAATAAAACCAACCTCGCATTGCATGAATCATCGCAGTTTGAGGGACTAGTTTCTCATCAGCAGCGGAATTTTACTTTGCTCAGGTTAGTTGTGCAATAACCAAATCTCAACAGCAGAAAGTAAACAGAGAGACGCGTGATAGAAGTGCGGACACCTAGTAGTAGCAAGATTGAATCATTGGATTGGAAACAAACGACTAGGCAACATGGTGATTCAGTGTGCATTTAAAAATTGTAACAATAAAAGCTTGTTCCCAGTCCGACCCTGTTCTGGGCTACAGCCCCGGATCATTTCAAATGCTAGCAACGTCCATGTCGCTGGATACAACGTCTTCAAAAGCAGGCACATCGGTATCTCCTTCAAACGTGGCCATGTCTTGTTTATTGAAAAGGCTAATTCGCTAATACAATTCCTTTGTGCACTGTAGGCTACTCTGAGTCTGTGGTTCTGAGCAATGACAGCGGCAGGTAAACAAACTCTTATAGAGCCGGTAACCTAGGTAATATCACTCCGCCGCTGCCATCGCCTACTACCAGGAAGTATAACACTGCTGCTGAGACACTCAAAAGTCCCTCAAAATGCAATGCCATGCAAGGTTGGTTTTATTTCTAACATTATTCTATCAACAGACATTTACATCGATAGTCTGGCATTATAATTGATTTGCCTTGGGTGTACTGTGGAGTGGGTAAGACTGTTTTTATTGGCAGGCTAGTCGATACCGTTGACTTGCGCTAGCTTAGCACCAGCGAACTGTGCAACTAGAAGGACTGCATGAAATTTGTTGAAAACGTCTCCAATGATAAATAACACACTGGCTGACTTGGAAATGAGGCCCTATGTCCAAAATTCCGAACTACCCCTTTAAGGTACAAAACGCGTGTCGTAATTTATTAGGAATGTAGCCGCACTAGTGTATATATTGTAACTATTATATTAAAAGTATTTGACACTAGTCTATAGGTGCAGAAGAAGCTTGAGGCGTGAGCGCTACAACGTACATGTGCTGTAAAAAAAATATTGATTCTACTTATCAGCTATGATTTCATTATCAGAATAATAAATAATAATAATATTTTCAGCGGATAATATATCGGTCTCCAATATATCGTGCATACCTAATTACTACTACTACTATAAATAAAATCCTCTATACTTGAAGAATGGTTTGATTTGAATGGAGTCAGTGTTGTCATTGTGATTACATGACATACCTGACTCCTCCCCCAGGAGATGCAGGTGCTGCTGGCCAGTTATAGGTGTGTTATAAGCAATGTCCTTCAGGACAGCCAATTGGTTGACCTACAGAAGGAGGGCGGAGCTTCTCTGTGCCTTCTCCGTCAAGAGGAGAGCAGCTACAACCAGACAGATGACTACAGGTACACACACACATACACTATGCAGACACGCACCTAAACACACACACACACACACCTTTGTCTTATACAAGGTGGTTCACTGTTAAGACTAGCATGTACTTCCTCTAATGGCCTTTAGGTGGTTCACTGTAGAGACTAGCATGTAGTTTCTCTAACAACCTGTTCCTCTAACTCTGTGTATGTGTGTGTGTGTGTGTGTGCGTATGCTGTGTATGGTGTGTCAGAGAGGAAGTGGGTGTAGTAGAGCGTCTCTACCAGCAGGTAGATGAGCTGACCCACAGTCTGGTGAAGCTCTGCAATGCCCGGAGCAGCCAGATGGACTTCCTGCTGACATTCAGCCGCCTGGAGCTTGGATTCAGCCAGGTCTGTACCAGGTCTGTACCTGGTCTATACCAGCCAGGTCTGCACCCGGTCTGTACCAGGTCTGTATCAGCCTGGTCTGTACCAGCCAGGTCTGTACCTGGTCTAGCACCAGAAGGCTCAGGCCAGCTCTGGCTGTGATGATGAGTCCACACGGCCATGGAATTTATAGTCAGTGTTTTGCTGTAACATTGGGGTGGACAGCGTAGTGGTGTAGTATATAGGTGGTGTAGTATATAGTGTAGTAGTGTAGTATATAGGCTAGTGTAGTGGTGTAGTATATAGTATAGTGTAACAGTGCTAAATATGTAGTGTATATACTAAATATTGAGAGGTGCCAAACAGCTAATAATCTATTGTTGTTGCGGCCCAATATCAATCAATTGGCCTTACATTTTCGTGATCTGAAAATGGGGAAGCGTGGATCTCCCTTCAGAGCGCACATCCATCCTCTCCTCGGATCCACTCATCGGTCCGAGTCCGACTCAGAGCCTTAATGTAATCTTAAAGTTTCAGAAGACACACGGCTTCCATAGTATGAGAGTAGGACTACTTCCAATTATCACAAAGCAAATAGGTGATTTGAACATCATCAGGCCTGGCGCTTCGTCACCCGAAGTGAAAACACACAGGTGCTATTGTGGGTGACGGATCGCCAGAATAGGAAAAACATTGCTCCCTGTTCTATTGATGTTTACCAACCCGTTTTTATTAGTAGGTAGAGCTTTTTGGTATCTTTTGCCTTAGTTTAAATGAAACAGTTGCTAAAAACGCTCATTATTATAAAATCTTTTATTAATACCATTAACCATTAGCGGTGTTGAAACTGGCTTTTATTATTTTAGAAACTGTTAAAAATAACATAGATTACCATGTTTAAGATCATCAATCAGAAGTTGATTGAAAATTGATTTTTGCCTGCTTGAACGAATAATCAAATAATGATTATTCTCTCACATCCCTATAGTGTAGTGTTGTAGAATATAGCACAGTGTGTGGTGTAGTATATAGGATAGTGTAGTGTAGTGTAGTGTAGGCACCCCAGAGCAAGATCATAATGTGTGTGTGTGTGTGTCTGCAGGTGGGTGGGTGGATACAGCAGGTGGGCTTTCCCAGCCTCAGGTCTCTAGGGGAGGTGGACGGTTCCTCCTCGGAGCAGATCAACAAGAAACTCAAGGACTTTACACAGTTCAGCCTCACTGCTGAAGTAAGACACACACACACACACACACACACACACACACACACACACACACACAGCATCTAGACTCTGGAACGCTCTTCCTTTACGAGATGTAGACTCTGGAGCGCTCTTCCTTTACAAGATGTAGATGTAGGAGTCATTTTATTAGACAGGCTTTTGGGTTGCACTATGTTTGTGTTTTAATTGTGTTTTATTGTGTTGTTGTAAAGCACTCTGACTGTGAAAGGTGCTATAAGTAAACATACTTACTGTCTGCCTACCTGTGTGTGTGTGTGTGTGTGTATCAGCGTATCTGTCAGCAGGGGCAGGGTCTTCTCCAGAGACTCAGCCAATGGGACGACCTGTCCTCAGCCTCGCTGAACCCCTACAGGGTCAAAGTTCACTCCCTCGGGACGCTGCTGCAGGAGTTTTCTGAGGGCGTGGATGCTACCGGCGCTCGCCTTCACAAGTCCCTCGCCCTCTACCAGTTCTATAACAAGGTGGGTAGCAGGTCTATCTCTACCAGTTCTATAACAACGGCCGATAGCCGATATTTACTGATGTCGTTATGATATGTTTATTAAGTTTATCTGATAATCAAATGTTGTACATGACACACAAAAAGTTATGTCTGTCTTTATTTTCAAAACATTTGGAAAAGCCACACACAGGTTAGGGTTAGTATAGAGTTAGGGTTAGTGGAGGGTTAGGGTTTGTAGAGAGTAAGGAACTCTAACCATAACTCCAGCAACACTAAGCCTCTGCTGGAGCACTAAGAAATATTAAAACTCTCTCACTCTCTCACTCTCTCTTACCCAGGCATATGATTGGGCCTTGCAAGGGTTGCGTTGCCTTGAAACCATCAGCATGCAAGACTGTACTGAAGCTGGTAAATGCCAGGCTGTGATTGGCCGCCTGGAGAGCTCCCGCCGCCAGCACCCACCAATCCCTGAGCGGGAGTTCCTTGAGATGAGGGGGGTGGCAGAGGAGCTGAGGAGTGCTTCTCCTCTTCAGCTCTGGACCTCCTCATGGAGGAGGTGTCAAGAGACCCACCAAGACTTCCATAGGAAGATGGAGGCTGCTCTCAGAACCAGAGAGCACCTCCTGCTCTGCACCTCCTCAAACACCTCCTCTCTCCTCCCTCTTCCCTCTCTCCTCCTTACCAACACATCTGTGACCCCGCCCTCCTCCCATGTGACTCCGCCCTCCTCCCATGTGACCCCGCTCTCCTCCCATGTGATTCCTCCCTCCTCCTCCAATATGACTCCTCCCACCTCCTCAGTGACCCTGCCCTCCTCCCATGTAACTTTGCCTGCCTCCCACATGACTCCTCCCACCTCCCATGTGACCCTGCCCTCCTCCCATGTGACTCCTCCCACCTCCTCAGTGACCCCGCCCTCCTCCCATGTGACTCCTCTCACCTCATCAATAAGCCAGCCCTCCTTCAATATGTCCCCGCCCCCCCTCCTCCTATGTGACTCCGCCCTCCTCCCATATGACTCATCCCACCTCATCAGTGACCCCGCCCTCCTCGCCTGTGACTCCGCCTTCCTCCCATATGATTCCTCCCACCTCCCATGTGACCCTGCCCTCCTCCCATGTGACTCCGCTCTCCTTATCCCATGTGACTCCTCCCACCTCCTCAGTGACCCCGCCCTCCTCTCATGTGACTCCTCCCACCTCATCAATGAGCCAGCCCTCCTTCAATGTGTCCCCGCCCCCCTCCTATGTGACTCCGCCCTCCTCCCATATGACTCATCCCACCTCATCAGTGACCCCGCCTTCCTCCTCAAATGTGACCCCACCCTCCTCCCATGTGACTCCTCCCTCCTCCTCCCATGTGACCCCGTCCTCCTCCCATGTGACTCCGCCCTCCTCCTCTCATGCGATTCCTCCCAGCTCCTCAGTGACCCCGCCCTCCTCTGTGACTCGTCGGTCCTCTATGACTCCTTCCTCCTCTCGTGGGACTCCACCTTTTCAGTCGAGGCGGGGCAGTGAGGGGTGGTGTAGCTCCTCCCCCTCCAGCCTCCACCAGCTGTCCATCAGGGGGCGGAGTCTCTGTAAGACCCAGAGCTTTGACCACACCCCCCTCACACACAACCCGGCCTGGCCGCCCCGCCGAGGGAACACTGGTGTCCACATCAGAGGCCTGGAGGTCTCCCAACCCCTCGCTCTCACCCCGACCCAGGCCCAGCCCCCATCCCTCACCCCCACCCAGGCCCAGCCCCCATCGCTCACCCCTACCCCCCGGACTCAGTGCTGCACCAAGGCTAGGTGAGGGTACTGACCCTAGTGGTCAGGTGAGGGTACTGGCCCTAGTGGTCAGCATATCACAGCTCACATGCTTTATAACTAATTCCTAGTAGTACCTAATACCTAATACATACTCCTAATAACTAAGACTTAGTACTACCTACATAATACCTAATACATACTCCTAATAACTAATACTTAGTAGTACCTAAATAGTACCTAATACATACTCCTAATAACTAATAATTAGTACTACCTACATAATACCTAATACATACTCCTAATAACTAATACTTAGTAGTACCTAAATAGTACCTAATACATACTCCTAATAACTAATAATTAGTACTACCTACATACTACCTAATACATACTCCTAATAACTAATACTTAGTACTACCTACATAATACCTAATACATACTCCTAATAACTAATACTTAGTACTACCTACATACTACCTAATACATACTCCTAATAACTAATACTTAGTACTACCTACATAATACCTAATACATACTCCTAATAACTAATACTTAGTACTACCTACATAATACCTAATACATACTCCTAATAACTAAGACTTAGTACTATCTACATAATACCTAATACATACTCCTAATAACTAAGACTTAGTACTACCTACATAATACCTAATACATACTCCTAATAACTAAGACTTAGTACTACCTACATAATACCTAATACATACTCCTAATAACTAAGACTTAGTACTACCTACATAATACCTAATACATACTCCTAATAACTAAGACTTAGTACTACCTACATAATACCTAATACATACTCCTAATAACTAAGACTTAGTACTACCTACATAATACCTAATACATACTCCTAATAACTAAGACTTAGTACTACCTACATAATACCTAATACATACTCCTAATAACTAAGACTTAGTACTACCTACATAATACCTAATACATACTCCTAATAACTAAGACTTAGTACTACCTACATAATACCTAATACATACTCCTAATAACTAAGACTTAGTACTACCTACATAATACCTAATACATACTCCTAATAACTAAGACTTAGTACTACCTACATAATACCTAATACATACTCCTAATAACTAAGACTTAGTACTACTGTTGCGGCCTTTTTTCCTCCGTTTGTTCAACAACAGGCCACTGTAGCGGGGTGGATGACGCATCCACGATCCAAGAAACGGCAGAGATCGATTTAGAATATAAACAAAACTTTATTCTTTAACAGAAATTAATTCCCCACCGTCCTTCCATCCAATTGGCTATAAATCAAAGTTATCCATTTAATCTGGCTTGCTATAATCTGTAGGATCTGGTTATGTGGTCAAACACTGTTCCGCTACCCCATCACACCGTCTTACACAGGTGCGCTTCATTATCTTAATTATAGGCTCAAACCTGGATTATACCACCACAGGTCTGCAGGGGGAGCTTTTTCCTACAAATTAAATACCAATTAAATCCAAAAATATAATATAATTAATCCATCAGAACAAGCTATAGCAAGCTATATTACTTCATATCACCTGGCAAAGTAAACAAAGATGACCATGTTAATTCTGGCTCCAACATTCCGGCCCCTAATTGGTGATGCCCTAGCAAAGCAATTACTCAAAACATAATTAAAGGAGCCAATAATTCATAATTCCGGGAACAATGTACCACAAATCATAATTCACCACACAAGGCTACATCAACTTCATAATACACAAACAAATGATTGTAATCCAGTCTTCTGTAGGTCCAGAAAGGAAGCTCATAATCCCTAGCTCATGATGAGTCCATAGTCCATAGTTCATGAAAAGGTTCGTGCCCTTTGTGTGTATGTAGGGGTGTAAATGTGTAATTGTCCAGCTGCTGATGTCAGCAGTCCAAGGCCTGAGCCTGTGTGTATGTATGTGAATGCATTAAGCTCAATCTGCTGCTTCCAGAAGCAGACAAAGCTTATCAACAGGTCTCTGTAGGGTGCTACTCTTGGTTTTCACAAGCACACTTCGAATGAGACCTTTGGCTCCAGGAAAAGTCTTCACCACACGGCCCATGAGCCATGAGTTCCTGGGTGCTGTGTCGTCTGCGATGACAACCACATCATCAGGCCGGAGGTTTCGTCTTGGATGATTCCACTTGCTTCTCTGTTGCATGAGTGGGGCATATTCTCTAACCCATCTCTTCCAGAATAGGTCCGCAAGATACTGTGCTTGTCTCCATCTCCTCCGTGAGTAGAGGTCACCCTTTTGGAAAAGTCCTGATGGCATGATAGGTTGGGCTTTCAGCTGAAGAAGATGGTTTGGTGTGAGGGGCTCCAGATCGTTTGGATCGCCTGATACCGTAGTGATAGGTCGGTCGTTCATAATAGCCTCAACCTCACATAACGCAGTCTGTAGAGTCTCGTCGTCTAGCGTTTGTTCCTTCAAGACTGCAAACAGGATCTTCTTCAAAAGTCTGATCAACCTTTCCCAAATTCCTCCATGATGGGCTCCAAATGGGGGGTTGAATGTCCATTTCACCTCATCCTTGAGTAGTTCATTTTGGATCCTTACATGGTCCAAGCCTTTCAGTGCCTCCTTGAGCTCCTTCTGTGCTCCCACGAAGTTTGTCCCATTATCGGTCCGGATGCTCTTTACGGGTCCCCGTCGACACATGAATCGACGTAGTGCGTTGATGCAGGAATTGGTGTCCAGGTGGCTCGCCACTTCCAAATGAACAGCCCTGCTCACCAGGCAGGTGAATATTACTCCCCATCGCTTCACATGGGCACGCCCTCGCTTCACTTCAATTGGGCCAAAGTAGTCGATACCCACATTTGTGAAGGGTGGTAGGTCTGGCAAGAGGCGGTCCTCGGGAAGGTCGGACATTTTCTGCTCCTCCACCTTTGCTTGCATGCGCCTGCAGAAAACACAACTCCTGATTATCTTCCTGGCCAATGAGTTGGCACAAGCCAGCCAAAATCTCTCCTGCAGTTTCGAAAGCATATGACTCCTTCCTGAGTGTCCGACCCGTTGGTGGATCTGCTGCAGGATCAGTTTAGAGAGGTGAGAGCCTTTGGGCAGGATAATTGGGTTATTTTGTTCCATTGGCATAGCCATCTTGCTGATCCGCCCTCCCACTCTCAAAATGCCATTGTCCAGAATAGGATCCAGTTTGCAGATAGGGCTGTTTCGCTTGACTGCCTTCCCAGTCATCAAGTGGGCAAGTTCCTGTCCAAAGTGCTGTCTCTGTTCGAATTGAATTATGGCCTTTTCTGCCTCTTTCATGTCTTCGACTGACAGACACTCTGCTCCATGTGTCGGTCCTGGTGTTGGATTTGATCCCGGATTGGCCTTCATGAGGCTTTTCCTCTCTTGACCAACTAGTAGGAGTCGACCTTTCAGTTTCAGTAGCCAAGCAACAGCTCTTTTCAGCCTATCCCAAGAGGAATAGTGCTCAACCAACCTGCTGATTGGATTCCTTTCATCCATTTGTGTGGCGTTCACAGTGATGTCCTTTCTCACCTCCTGATCATCTGGGGCGAGCGGTCCCAGATCTTCTGGTATCTTCGGCCATTCCTTTTCCCTTTTCTTCAGGAATTCAGGACCCTTTAGCCATCTTGACTTCAAAAATGCATCCACATGTAGCCCACGTGAAGCGTCATCTGCCGGGTTGTCCTGAGAGGTTACATGTCGCCACTGCTTTTCCTGAGAGAGCTCATGAATCACTGCCACTCTGTTGGCCACGTAAGTATGAAATCTCTTCGTTTGGTTACAGATATATTTCAATACGGACGTACTATCTGTCCAGAAGGTAGAATCCGCAAGTTGAAGCCGGAGCTCCATCTTCAGCATCTTGTCAACCCTTACGGCGAGCGTGGCGGCTGCCAGCTCAAGCCTGGGAATAGTCATCTGTTTTAGTGGAGTCACTCTTGATTTCCCCTGGACAAATGCGACATGGAATCTTCCCATACTGTCCGTATATCTCAAGTAGCTCACAGTGCCGTAACCCAGCTCACTCGCATCACAGAAGTGGTGTAGTTCTGCAGTCACTACCTGTCCGAAGTCTTTAGGCTTCATACACCGGTCCACTTGGAATGAGCCTAGTAGGTGTAACTCAGTGACCCATCTCCGCCATGGCTTAGCAAATTCCCCCGGGATGTCTTCATCCCAACCCAGTTTTGCTCTACAGAGCTCCTGAAGGATTCGTTTGGCCGGCAGGATGAATGGGCAGAGGAACCCAAATGGGTCATAGATCGAGCTGACTATTGAGAGGATACCTCTCCGAGTTGGTGGTCTGCTCTTGACGGTGACTTTGAAGGTAAACATGTCACTTTCAATGTTCCATTGTATCCCAAGTGCCCTCTCTAGGGGCAACTTTTCTCTATCCAGGTCTAGGTCTTTGACTGGTCTTGCTCTGTGCTCCTCTGGGATAGATGCCAGCACCTTGCGATTGTTGCTGACTAGTTTGGTCAGTACGAAGCCTCCCCGTGAGCATGCATCCCGGAGCTCCCTTGTTAGCTCAATAGCTCGCTCCACAGTGGGGACCGACTTAAGGCAATCATCAACGTAAAAGTTGCATTTGATAGTCTCAGTTACCTCCTCTCCAAACCTGCTGGTGTTGTCATCTGCTGTTTGTTGTAAAGCAAAGTTTGCAATACTGGGCGATGACACTGCGCCGAAGAGATGGACTGTCATACGGTATACTTCCAAGGGTTGACGGGTATCACCGCCTGGCCACCAGAGAAATCTCAGCAGATCCTTGTGTTCCCCATGGACTCTTACCTGATGAAACATGGCCTCAATATCTCCCATAACTGCGATTGGCTCTTGACGGAACCTGAGCAAAACACCCATTAAGGTGTTTGTCAGGTCCGGGCCTTGGAGGAGTTCCTTATTGAGAGATGTGCCTTTGTATGTCGATGTGCAGTCAAACACCACTCGAAGTTTGCCTTTCTGTTTGTGATAGACACCGTGGTGAGGTATATGCCATACTTTGCCATCTCCTCTGTGAAGCTGTTCTTGTGGCACTTTCTCCGCATACCCCTTCTTGATGACATCAGCCATGAAGTTGCTGTATTCCAGCGCATAGCTCTCATCTCTCTTGAACTTCCTCTGTAGGTTCCCAATACGCTGCTTTGCCATGTCGTAGTTGTCTGGCATTACCACGTCTTTGGCGCGCAGTGGAAGAGGTAAGTGGTAGTGACCATTTTGGAGAGTCACAGAACTTGACATGATCTCCATAAATCTTCTGTCCTCAACCGACATTTCACTTTTCCTTTCATACTGTTTTTCAGAGAAGTCCTCATTGTATTGCCTGATGAAGAGTTCCTCCAAGTCACTGACTGATATGCGGTTGGCCGTTACCGTAGGAGGTCCAGATCCTTCCATAGTGGTGCAAGTGTTGAGTGGACCATTGACCACCCATCCTAATACTGTCTTGACCGCATATGGTCCATTGCCCTGGCTATTAATGATGTTCCAAGGTTCCATCGCTTTTGGGACATTGATTCCAATGAGAAGCTCAATGTCTGCATCAATCTCTTTCCACAAGATTCCATTGAGATGTGGCCATCTTCTCAAATCCTTCTGAGTAGGCAGGTTTTCCTTGGAGACAGGTATCTTCTCCTGGGTGTAAACTTTAGGTAGGTCAAGGTACATATCACCCTCTAAATTTCCTACCTCCAAACCTGTGAGCTGATAACTCGGGACCAGCCTTTCCTGTCCCAGGGTTTGCAGGAGGATTTCAGTCTTCCGTCCTTTGGCCTTCAGCCGCTTCATTAGATTCTCTGTGCAAAACGTTGCTGAGCTGCCTGAATCAAGAAATGCGTAGGTCAGGATGTATTCATTCCCCTTCGCCACTTTAACTCGGACTGGCACGATCGCCAGGGCGCAATCCCTTCCGGCCCCAGTTGCTACTCCAGCTGAGACAAGAGCCCTGCTGACTGATGCCTCCCTATTCTCCCCCGCCATTATCTTTGGTTGAGGTTCCACACGTGAGGTTTCTGTGCCCACGATATGCAGCAATGTGGGGTGCTTCCTTTGACATTTCTCGCATGTCAGCCTCCGTCTGCAATCCCTGCTTAGATGTCCCTTGGCTAGACATCCAAAACAATAGCCGTTCTCTTTAAGAAACTCCACCTTTAACTTATGAGGCTGGGACTTAAACCATCTGCAACCAATAAGTGTGTGCTTGCTTTCATAATTGATCCATCTCTGATCAATGCGTGTGCGTCTGCTTTCACAAAATGCACATGTGACAGTTCCAGTGGCAGTATGAGCATCAGCATTGAAGTTAAATTGCTGCTGTTTGGGTTGGCTCAAGGTTTTGCCATCAGCCACCAATGCTACTGCTGTAGCAAAGCTGCTCCCTCTGCTCTTTGACCTGGCCATCTGTTTGTCAATCGTCTTGGTCTTTGGCGCCACCTGTCTGCCAGAGAGAGAATCCTGTAATAAATCCCCAAATAATGGGTCCAATAGGATCTCAGCTTGTTTTTCCAAGAATTCCACCAAGTGTTGGAATCTAGCACGTCTCTTAGTTTTTTGGTAGGTGTCATAGGCGGTTGCCCTCCATCTCTCCCGTAGTTTATACGGGAGTTTAGATATCATCAGCCTCAGATTGGCTAGAATGTCGAGCTCACCCATATCCAAATCCTGCATGGCATTATAGCATCCCCTTAGGTAGAGTGCATAAGCTTGCAGTCCTTTTCCATCTTCCACTTTGATGGGTGTCCATTTCAACGCCTTTTCCAGATATGCACTTGTGACTTTAATCTCACTTCCAAATTGCTTCTCCAATAGCTGCCTGGCTTCAGCATAGCCTTGTCGTGCGTCCCTATGCAGGCAACTGCGTACAAGATCCCTGGCCTGGCCAGAAGTGTACTGCTCAAGAAAGTAGAGCCTGTCTGCGCTGCTACTAGTCTTGCCCTCTATCAAATATTCAAATGAGCGGATGAAAGAATGATAAGTTAGTGGATCACCGTCATACACAGTGACCTCTCTGGCCGGGAGCAAGGACAGTTTCTGCTGCATGATGATAAGATCTGCAATATCGCTCTGTCTCTGTGTACCAGCAGTGAGACTGTTGTCAGTGCCGCTCAGATAAGCTCCAGATGATCTGTGAGGTCTGTCTTGGCTGTGTGCTCTCACAGGACTGTGAGCCCGGGGTTGACTTTGAGCACCGGACGGTCTGTGACCTCTGGGTTGACCTCTCCCGGTGGGCAGAGGGTGTCGGCTGGCTAAAGTTCTTTGTAGTGGAGTTTTAGGAACGGTGGCTATCTCAACAAACTCCCGCTCTGAGATGTCTGGCTTCACAATTCTAATTGCCTTAGAATTTTGATCATGCAGATACGCATTCATACCATCTCGGGGCTCCTCCAGCTCCTCCTCATCCATATCAAAACTCTGAAGGGTTCTTAATTTTGCATCTGCTGCTGCCATGTCTGTTTCCAGATCCATTTTCTCCATTTCTATCCTTAGTTGCAGCTCCCGAAGTTTCAGAGCATGTCTGCTCTCCAATGCTGCAGCACGGGCCTGCAGAGCTGCTTTCTCAGCTGCTGCCCTCCTGCAGGCAGAAGATGCCTTTGATCCTTTAGATTCCTTGGATCCTTCAGAAGTGTTGGAGACGCTGTCCTGATGTGTCACTTGGTCCTGTACCTTGTCCTGTTTCCATGTTTCCACCTCCTTTGTGAAGTATTGGAAATTTGACATTCTGGGTTCATACCATTCAGCTATATCAGCCTGCCGCTCCTCCTCATTCAGAAGCTCATGCACAGATTGATGCACCTCATTAAATTCATATATGGCTTGCTTGAATGATTCAAGGTCCTTATCAAATGTTTCCATCTCAAAACCATCATCAGTGTCCATCCAACATTTCAACTGGTTCATTTTGCGAGTGCAAAATCCCATCTTCCCCTTGCGGGATGCGAGCAGTGTCCTCAGTAACGTCTCTGCCTCAGCAGGATCCAGCTGTGGTTCCGTTCTGTTCGTGGGATCAGGCATTGTTTTATTCACCTGCTTCACAGCGCGGAGCCTTTTGTTTTAATGATCGTTTTATTTCAGTCCGCGTTGTCACAGCGCAGCGCCTTTTGTTTTAATGATCGTTTTATTTCAGTCCGCGTTGTCACAGCGCAGCGCCTTTTGTTTGTTTGTTGTTATTTCCTTTTGTTTGTCACAGCGCAGCGCTTTTTGTTTGGTTTTTATTTTAGTCCGCTCGCGAGGATTATTTGGTGATAGATCAGCTCATTAATTTATTTTAGTTGACCCGTGAGGTTTGGTTCAGTTTATCGGACGTTATCCACAACATTGATCATCATAGTGCAACACTTCATACGTTTCCGATGTGATCAAACAAACATCAGATCAGCGGGTTACTCACAACCTGCACCTCCTCACTCCGCTGTTCTGTCCATTCATGGATCCGTTTATCCTCTGACGGAGTGTTTGACTTTGTTGCGGCCTTTTTTCCTCCGTTTGTTCAACAACAGGCCACTGTAGCGGGGTGGATGACGCATCCACGATCCAAGAAACGGCAGAGATCGATTTAGAATATAAACAAAACTTTATTCTTTAACAGAAATTAATTCCCCACCGTCCTTCCATCCAATTGGCTATAAATCAAAGTTATCCATTTAATCTGGCTTGCTATAATCTGTAGGATCTGGTTATGTGGTCAAACACTGTTCCGCTACCCCATCACACCGTCTTACACAGGTGCGCTTCATTATCTTAATTATAGGCTCAAACCTGGATTATACCACCACAGGTCTGCAGGGGGAGCTTTTTCCTACAAATTAAATACCAATTAAATCCAAAAATATAATATAATTAATCCATCAGAACAAGCTATAGCAAGCTATATTACTTCATATCACCTGGCAAAGTAAACAAAGATGACCATGTTAATTCTGGCTCCAACAGAAGAAGAATCTGAAAGTAAGTAGTAGAAGCTGAAATAGTAGAAGAATCTGAAAGTAGTTAGTAGAAGCTGAAATAGTAGAAGTATCTGAAAGTAGTAGTAGAAGCTGAAAATAGTAGAAGAATCTGAAAGTAGTAGTAGAAGCTGAAATAGTAGAAGAATCTGAAAGTAGTAGTAGAAGCTGAAATAGTAGAAGAATCTGAAAGTAGCAGTAGATGCTGAAATAGTAGAAGTAGATGAAATGTGAGTAGAATAAGAGGCTGGGTTTTTTGATTAATATTGGAAAAATAAATGTATACTACTATTTACTATTGCGGGCACCCCCCCCCCCCCCCCCCCCCCCCCCCCCCCCCACTCGAACGTGAACGGTCGTTTTACGGCAAGCGGAAGATTTACGACAGCCAGCATACAGACAGTGAGCAACGGACCTTCACATGATATTATTCACAACTCGGATTAATTTTAATGAAACCCATTGATTCTTTTGATCGGGGTGGACCCCTTTTGATTGGATATTATGGGATATACAAGTCTGTAGATTTGTGACATTTTTTTGAACGAAGGTAAACGAGCTTGAGAATTGATTTAGTTAGGCCTACGATGTGTAACTGTCGGAGATCAATGTGTAATCGATGTGTAAACTGTGATTCTGAATAAATATAAATGCTATCGAAATTTCGTTTGGATATCGTTATTATTGAATATACAAATTCTGTAGAGTAGTGACATTTTTTGAATGAAGGTTAACGGTTGAAAAGTGAATGAATTAGTTACGACGTCTTAAGGCTCATTTATGCTCAACGTTAAATACGCAATACGGATACGGACGGAGCCTTTCGTCCGTACTCTGCGTTCATTTCGTCCGTTTTTCGACCGTTTCCACAAAGCTTACGGATAAGCACCAAACGGAGCAGTACCACCGGAAGCCGTGGGGGCGCTGTTGCCGTCACTACCCGATACGGAGCCTAGAGCCAGTGGGAGACAGAAGAAGAAGACACACGATGGGCTGAACTTTTTGAAGATAGACTCTAACTCTAGGTAGCGCAGGGTGACAGCAAGCCTCTCCGCCACACTCACAGGCGCGCTGTGTGATGGTTTGTGCTGGATGTGAGGGGCCACCCGGCGCAGCAAGTCATCGAACGCCCCAGCCGACATCCGAAAATACTGGAAGTGGCGCTCTGTGTCCATAGATCGCATCGGACGGACGAGAGAGAAAAACTCTCCGTCCTCCAGCCGCGATGAATTTAACGGCCCTTACCGACCACCGCCTCTTACAACGAGCCCGTTTTCTTTCTTTTATTTATTATGTACATAATCAAGACCTCCTCCATAGTCGCCATGATTTGTTGTTTTCTTTTTACAGTCTATGGTTTGTTGTCATAAACTTTTGACTCTGCGCTGCCCCCTAGTGGATGTATTGGTTAACATCTATGCCAACGTAAAGGACGCATGGAAGTATGTGAGCAGTGACGGTAACAACGTTAGGAACGGACGCGTACAATTACGTCCGTACGTCGAGGCATAAATGAGCCATTAAACAGTGGAAGTCCGCCCGGTTACAATGGGACGCAATGGTAGGAATATGACGATTCTGAAACTAAAACTGCGATACAGAAAAAAAGTATAACACAGCTATCGAAATTTCGTGAACGCGGCTAGATAGATACAAATCTCTAGATTTGTTTAATTGTTTGAACGATGGGAAACGGTTTGAAATTTGAATTAGTTACGACGTAAAGCAGTGGAAGTAAACAGTGGAAGGTCGGCCCGGTTACAATGGGAACGAATGGTAGAATATGACGATTTGAAACTAAAACTGCGATACAGAAAAAAGTATAACAGCTATCGAAATTTCGTGAACACGGCTAGATAGATACAAATCTCTAGATTTGTTTAATTGTTTTAACGATGGGAAAAAGGTTGAAATTTGAATTAGTTACGACGTAAAGAATGTGAAGAATAAGAGGCTCATTGAATTTGTATTGGAAAAATAAAGGTGGAAAAAGTAGAATAATTTGAAAAGTTGAATGAATATGAAAAATCTGAATAGATAGCCATAATGTCGTAATAAATCTGAACATTTTGATATTTGAATGGTTTCTGTAGCTGAAAGTATGAAGAAGGAGAAGAGTGCCAAAAAACGTTCGGAAGAAGAATAAAAATAAAAATAATAAAGATTTCGATATCTAGAGTGTGAATGCTCCAGCATTCACACTAATAAAGATTTCGATATCTAGAGTGTGAATGCTCAAAGATTTCGATATCTAGAGTGTGAATGCTCCAGCATTCACACTAATAAGCCGAAGGACCAGAACCTGGACACTGGACTATAAATACTAACATAACTAAAATAATAAATAACTAAAGTAACACTTTGGTAACACAGTTTGACTTACAGTCGTCATATTTTACAGCAAAGTTATCCCAACCAATTGATGTTTCATTTGCACAATTGTTTAAATATAATCAATTAAACGCACAGAGTTGCATACGGGAAAAATAAAAATAAAACACTTTTGTGTTCCCCCCAATCCTGACATCTGCACCCTGATTATGGAGGTCAGAAAACATGGCGTCGTGTATAGAGGTGTCCTCATCTCTTACCAGGACACTGACTCTCCTCTCCTCCTCTCCACCACTGAACGGCTCGTTTTATTGTGTCAGTGGTTTTAAAAAAGCCACAGCGTCGGTTAAACCCGGAGCGCTACGGACGGATGGACCGTTACTGTATAGTCACGCGGACCGCGCATGCGCACCGGGGCGAGTTCCCACCGCGAGCTCGGCGCCAGTAAAACAACTCTTTAGTCTGTTTCTTTATTTGTTGGGTTGAATATCGGATCGGGGCTGAATAAAAAGTATCGCCACCACTAATCACCACCACGTCTCTAGTTGTGCGCGCACACACACACACACACACACACACACACACACACACACACACACACACACACACACACACACACACAGATGCACGAGATGGGGGGGGCGGAGCCACGTGTCGTGGGAGAAGGGAGGAGAGGGGATGACGTCATGTTCAGTGAAACGAAAGTTAGTGTTCACAGGAAGCAAAGCCACTCGACGTGGAGGAGAGACAGAAAACGCATTTTTGGAAGAAAGAAATCGTCTGGCAGACAGAAACCACATCAAGGTGAGGTAAAACAGCACAACTATGAGAGAAGTTGAGGAGTTTAGAAACATAATGGAGTTGCTCAACACATAAACCTTGTGGTCTGTGTCTAGGAATGGCCTCTGCTAACACTTGCCTGGTCTGAGGACAACTTTTCCTGCTCCATCTGTCTGGATGTGTTCAACAGCCCAGTTTCCACACCTTGTGGACACAACTTCTGCAGAACCTGTATTACAAAGTTCTGGGATGACCAAGTCCAGTACAAATGTCCCGTTTGCAACGAGCTTTTCCACACAAGACCTGATCTACGAGTCAATACCTTCATATCAGAGATGGTGGATCAGTTTAGACTGTCCGTACGAGTCAAAGAGCAGCCTTGTGTTGAACCAGGAGAAGTTCCCTGTGACGTCTGTACTGGGACCCCAGCTGAAGGCTGTGAAGTCCTGCCTAGTGAGTCTTATCTCTTACTGCCACACCCACCTGGAGCCACATCAGAGAATCGCAGTCCTGAAGAAACATCTGCTGGTCGAGCCTATGGACCGTCTGGAAGACAGGATGTGTAAGAAACACAATCCAACTCCTGGAGCTGTTCTGCCAGACTGACAGGTGTGTGTGTGTCAGTTGTGCACAGACGGTGAACCACAGTCCCATCCTGTTGTACCTCTAAAGGAGGAATATGATGTGAAGACCGCCCAGCTGGGGAAGATAGAGTTTGACAGTTCAGCAGATGATCCAGGAGAGAAAAATAAAGACCTAAAGCGATCAAGGACACAGTAGACCGCAGCAAAGCAGACGCAGACAGACTACACGATAGCCGACGCTGAGCAGGTCCTCACTGCTCTGATGAGCTCCATTGAAAAGTGGCGAGATGATTTTCAACCAAACGGTTAACGAGAAACTGAAATCCACAGAGAAACAAGCTGAAGGCCTCATCAAAGAGCTGGAGCCAGGAAATAGAAGAGCTGACCATAGACGCTCAGAGGTGAAGCACCTCTCACACACTGAAGACCACCTCCACCTCCTCCAGACCTTCAGTTCCCTGAAGAATCCTCCACACACCCAGGGACTGGACCACGGTGGAGGTCCCGTCCTCACGCCATACATTGGAGCTTGGGGAGATCCCTGGATCAGCTGGAGGAGACGCTGAACATGGAGATGAAGAAGCTGTGGGATGAACTGAAGAGGGTCCAGCAGTATGAAGTAGATGTGAGGTCTGGATCCTGATACAGCTCATCCCAGTCTCATCTGTCTAAGGATGGGAAACAAGTACCATCATGGAGAGTAAAGAAGAATCTCCCAGACAACCATAAGAGATTTACAAAGTATATATATGTTCTCACAAGGCAGAGCTTCTCCTCAGGGAGATTTTACTTTGAGGTCCAGGTTTAAAAACAAGACTCAATGGCGTTTAGGAGTGGCCCAGGAGAGTCCATCAGCAGGGAAGGTGACCTCAAGTGACCCCAGAGGAAGGCTGCTGGACTATTTACCTTCAACAAGGATCAGTTGGTATTCAGTGATAACTCTGCTGTCCGTCTCCCTCTGAGAGCTGAGCTCCAGAAGGTTGGGGGTGTTTGTTGATTATGATGAGGGTCTGGTCTCCTTCTATGATGTGGAAGCCAGGGTTCATATCTACTCTGCTACTGGCTGCAACCTTTCGTGAGCCTCTCCATCCAATCCTCAGTCCAGGTAAATATAATTATAAAGGTAGTAACTCCGCCCCCCCTGATCATCTCACCTGTCAATCAAACAGAGTAGGACCTTCCTTTGATGACAATATGAATAAACAACCATAACAACTAACGGTATTTCCTGAATGAGGAATCTCTACTATGTGGGATCTGAGGGAACTGCATTAATGTCGTACTGGTTCACCATTTGTCATTTAACAAGGACAAATTAATTGAGAAAATATCCCCGCCTATTATAAAATATAACCCGTTATAAATGATTAGATAACACCGTATTGTTCAATGTCTGTTTTCTCCTCAATGTGTTTCATATGTTTAATGCTGTTAAAATTGTTAACAGATGCAGTTAGGTTGATCATGTGTGGAGGATTAATTTTAAAACATAATAATCTGTAGTTTTTAAACACTACATTTCTATTGGTTTATACTTCTGAATCATGAATGACAACACAATCAAAACGTTTTGTACACTTTTCTGATTTCAATAAAAAAATGGCAACAAAAAAATAGAATTGGTTAATTCTCAGTGGAAATACAAAAAAAGAAAAGTTGTGATGCCTAAATCCCCCCATTTTACACTTTTGAGATTGATTTTAGGATTAAAATCACCGAACAACAGCACAGGTTTTGTAGCTGAATGAGCCAAGTAAAAAGAGCTGTTAATCCCTGCCATACATCAAGGCTAACGTGTGTTGCTACACAAAGGTCACAGTGACTACATGTAATGATTCCCCACACACCTGTGTAGTAATCTGACGGCCACACACACACACACACACACACACAGGGTTATACTAGTCAGTAAGTTGAGTTTCATGATTAACAAGATGTGAATACTTGTAATTCCAATCTTGTGCTCTTGTGGCTCTGCAAGTCATGCTGTGTATTATCCGGCTTGCAGTCAGCGAGGACATTCTCTACTCCATCCATTGATCCATGTTGCTCATGACTTTACTCTCAAGCTAACATTATGGAGGTCAGAAAACATGGCGTCCGAGTATAGAGGGTGTCCTCATCTCATACCAGGGACACCTGACTCTCCTCTCCTCCTCTCCACCACTGAACGGCTCGTATTTCTACTTCTACTTCTTCTTTCTTCATTGGAGTTTTACGGCACGCGGCATCCCAGAGTTGCAATTGCTGCCAATCTATGGTACTAAGCAAACCTAAGTGCACTATATTCTGCTGAACACGTCCAGTGTCCTTAAATAAATGTGAACAGATATCTTTTCCCTCTCCAACTTGATCCTACTTCTATAATACCTCTTCAAGAAACTTCTTCCAAACCCAATTTCTTCTCTCAAATCTCTTATTCAGATCTTGTCTTTGGCGGTCATATTTTCATAGCAAGAAATCAAAACATGCTGCACCGTACTCAGGTTTCCTCGACATGAACACAAGCCGATTCTGATGTTCCCTAAAACAAATAAAGTGTTTATTCAGACATGTATGCCCATTCCTCATTCTAGAAATATTAACTTTTCCTTTACGTGTAAAATCCTTCACTTTTACCAAAACATTAATTGGGACTCAGTTACTCTACTATTTAATGAGAATAGGTGCCTCCCTTTATTTTCTTGTTCCCAAAATTGTTGCCATTTTAAAATAGTTTTCTGCCACACAATACTTTTACCTTCCCCCTTGGACAAATTTATATCAACATCTATAACTTCCTTTTTTGCAGCTTCCTTAGCCAATTTATCAACCTTCTCATTTGCTGCAATACCCACATGTGCTGGGACCCATACAATTGATATTTCCACCCCTCTCCTTTTTACATCTCTAATTGCCAGAAGAATATCATAAATAAGATCTTGCCTACTTTTTGACAATCCCTTCCCAATACTATTGATAGCTGACACAGAGTCACTGCATATCAAAACGTTATGGTTCTGTATCTGCTCAGTCCATTGCACTGCCATCAGGATTGCATACAATTCTACTGCAAACACACTCAAATAATTTGAAGTTCTCTTAAAAACTTGGGCATTCCATCTCTGAACAACAAAAGCTGCACCTGTAGCACCTGTCTCTTGGTCTTTTGACCCATCAGTGAAAATTAATATATGCTCCTGATACCTTTCTCCTACATGACACTGGAATTCATGTACCAAATTTGACTCAGGATTTCGTAACTTAGTCTCAAGAATCTCTAGATCTACCTCTGGGACCTCCAACTGCCATATAGGAACTATTGGCCACAGCACTCCTGGACAAAAGTTGTGGTCACGTATAGACATTTCCTGTGCCAATGCTTCCCCAGTCCATCCAAAACTTGGAAGTCTTACTACCTCTCTCTCCCAGCTTGCCTGGATTGCAATTTTAACTGGATGATCACACCTTTGACCCATCAAGTTGACCCAGTAGTTAGCCTGAAGCTGTTTTCTTCTAACCCAAAGTGGCATTTCTCCTGTTTCTACCTGCAAGGAACAAACTGGAGAAGATCGCACTGCTCCTGTACATATTCTCAGTGCCTTAGCTTGAACTATATCTAATTCAGTTAAAACTGATTTGGCTGCAGATCCATAAACCAAACACCCATACTCAATTCTGGCTCTAATTAAATACACATAAATTTGCTTCAAAGAAGCTAACTCTGCTCCCCATTCTGTTCCAGCAAGACATCTCATTAAATTCATTACTCTTTTACATTTGTTCACTACATTCAGTATATGAAACCCTCCATGTAAGTCTTGTATCAAGCCACGCACCAAGAAACTTAAAACTTTATAACCCTTTCCAAATTCCCTTCCATATAACTTCAGTTTTAAATTTTCATCTATTTTCTTCCTAGTAAAAAACACAACCTTAGTCTTCTCAATAGAAAATCTAAAACCCCATTTCCTTCCCCAATCCTCCACTAGGGTTAGAGCCTCCTGCTACCTTTTTCAGGATATACTTCACATTCCTTTCCCCTTTTCCACAGGACTACCATCATCTGCAAATAGTGACTTCCCAATCTCAGGGTGGAACATTAGAAAAACATCATTAATCATTATGTTGAATAGCAATGGACTAATAAACACTACCTTGTGGTGTCCCATTTTCTACCCAAAACATCTTCTAGATATTTCTTTCCCTATTCTCACCTGTATAGTTCTACCATTTAAAAAGTCCATTACCCAATTAAACATATTTCCCCCAATTCCTAGCATATGCATTTTAATTAAGAGACCTTCTACCCATAACATATCATACGCTTTTTCCACATCTAAAAATACTGCCACAACAGTTTCTTTCTTTATCTGAGCTTTTCTTATTTCATCCTCAATACATATGATTGAATCAATAGTACTTCTCCCCTTTCTAAAACCACTCTGATACCCAGCCATTAACCCCCTTTCCTCCATAAAGTGCATCATCCTTCCATTGACCAACCTTTCCATTAACTTACCTAAGTGAGAAGTTAGCGCTATTGGCCTATAATTTGCTGGATTACTAGCATCTTTTCCTGGTTTTCTTATTGGAACAATAACCGCCTCCTTCCACCCTGCAGGAATTCTTCCCTCCTCCCACACTTTGTTAAATATATTTAAAACCTTCTGAATCCCCTCATCACTTAAATGTCTCAACATACAATAACAAATTTCATCTTTACCAGGAGAAGAATTCTTACACTTATCCAATGCATTTCTTAATTCTCTCAGTGTAAATGGAACATTATATTTATCCTCTAACCTTTCTTTCCTTTGAATAACTTCAGTATATATATTCTTCTGATAAATTACTAGAGTGCAGGGGCGCAGATGGGATTTTTGAACTGGGGGGACGAAGCTGCCAGAAAATAATTTCAACTGAACATAATTTTTGTGTAACTTGGCCATTTACTAGTGCTCAAATGCTTACTATTGTAATAGCCTATGGGTTAATTGCAGTGTGCGAAATACCCAACAATATTCGGGGGGGCTGGCTCCCATCTCCCGATTGTTGCGCAATACTGATCTAAATTTTCTCCATATACAGTAGTAGGTCTATAACATTACAATAAGCCAAGACAACTACAGCAGGGATAATCAACTGGCTTGTAGGATTGATATACTGATCCCAAATAAAGAACATTATAGATGATTATGTATGAAACGCCTGATGAAAATGTTATCTGTCTGAAATGCCAATCACCCAACAAAGCCTCATGCCTTATGGAAAACACGTTTTATTCATTTGAGCATGAACTACAGTGTGAACAATAACAAATGTATACAGCAAAAAATACACTGCACTCAAGAAAAATGGGTGAAATGGCTAATATTTAAAACAAACGACAGATCAAGTACTAGCTATTTTAAATATAGGAACAGCTTGTAGTTTCCTGTTCTTTTTTTGTTTGTTTTTAATTTATTTTATTTTATTCTCTGTCTGTGTGTGTTTGTCTCCCCATTTGGGAGCTCTGTTATTCACAACTGTCAAAAATGCAATAACGAAAAAGTTACAACAACAAAAAAAAATACACTGCACATTAAATGAAAGACCAAAAAACATCTCTCCTCCTTTCAACTCCCTGAACATACTGCTGAGCAATTTCCTGTTTTTTCAGGCTGTCAAGCCTCTCTTGGTGGATATGGCACACAGCAATGCCATTGAGCCGTTTTTGCGTCATGGTTGATCGCAACCATGTTTTAAGACGCCGTAATCCACTGAAACTGCGCTCAGCTTCAGCTGATGATATCGGAACTACCATCAACAATCTAACCAGTGTCTCTACCTGATCAAACAGGCCACGGACTTCTGGGGGCATTTCCTTTAAGGCATGCACAGCATCTGCAGTGGTGCTGACCTTGTATTTTCTTTTAAACATGGCCAGTTGGACTCTCAAGTCATCTTCTTTAAGCTCGGGATATCTGCGAATCGCAGCATCATTTGCTGTGGGAGTCAGGAGAGTGTTTTCTATTTCTTTCAAAGTTTGAATGCCTGGTTGCATAAACCTTTCAGAAATCTGTGTATCTACTGTGTCTAGGACACGGTAGAACTCGACTCTGTAAAACTCCACAGCTGATTGAGGAGTGTATGCAGGAGCCTGCCCAGAATATCTCTTAGGAGGCCTCTGCGTGCGGGGTAGAACAATCGGTTCTAGAGACAGACTGGCACATCTGTCCTCTGCCTCCTTAAAGACTGCCTCAAAGTGTTCAGTATTTCTTTTAGATTTCATGCTGTCCTGGACCAGGGAGACAGCAGACAGCATGCCCTCCATTGTTTGTGTTTTCTTTTGGAGAGCTTTGTTTAAGACCTCTAGCTCATTGATCACCTCTAAAGCAACCAGAAGTCCCAGGACAACATTCCCCTGTTGCAGTCGAACACGCAAGCCCTCTGCCCGGCTTGCAGACTCAGAGTGACTTGCAGCCATGTCATCCAGTGCACTAAGCACCATTCCATATTGGCTGAGAACAGCACGGATAGCAGGTGAGCGTACAGTCCACCTTGTGGGACATAAAGGCCTGATGGACAGCGCTGGGGCTTCCCCTTCAGCTGCAACAATTGCTCTAAATTTGTCTTTCACCTTACCAGACTGCCCAAAAAATGTGCCCAGATCATGTATCCAGTCAAGAGCATTTCGCACTACACATGAGGCTGAGCAAGCTTGTTGTGTAACTAAATTCACACAATGTGCTCCACAGTGTATATATGGTGCTAGTGGCTGTGCTCGCTGAATAACAGCCTGTGCACCCTGAGTATTTCCCAGCCTATTTGAAGCACCATCATAGGGCCTGACCTCTGAGACCTGATAGTGGCAAATTCAGCCTCACCAGGACATCTAAAATGATTCTGGCAAGGTTTTCCCCTGTTGTAATGGTTGTTTCATAAAGGCCTACGAAGTCTTCATGCACTTGTAAATCCTTGTCAACATGGCGTACACAGATAGCCTCCTGCTCAACACCAGAGACATCCCTTGTGCCATCCATAATAATGGAGTATTGCAGGACAGGCAAGGACCGGATTTCCTCTGCAATTTGCCTGATAATTGATGAACTCATCGAATTTATCCGTTCATTCTGACAATCCCATGATGTGTGCATTCCCCTCTTTTGTGCCAACCACCTGCTCAAGGATTGATCATCCTCAGCTTTGTATTTTAAGAGCTGACCGTGGTTTCCTTCATGATGGTCATGCCCTCTGAAGGCCAATCCCTGCCTTGCCAGGAACATTTCCCCCCCTATTATTTTTAACAGGTTTGCTCTGTTTTCTGCTTGCTGCATACTAACTGCACTGCTCAAGTGTGTAGTAACTGGCCTGTTTGCATGTGCAGCAGTTGTCACAGCCAGTTTGTGACCATCTGATTTTTCATGCATTGAAAATCTTTCAAGGGCCTTTTTCCAGTTTTGAAACCCAGAACTGACAAAAGCTGTGTCTATACTTTTAGCTTGTACTGGTTTACCTGACTTGAAATATTTTGAGCAGTGGAAACACAAAATGCCATCAGTGCCCGTTTGAAAATGCAACCAGGGATACCTGTCGTACCACGCCTTTTGGAAAGTCAGTGTCCGGTCTTTGAGCACTTGTTTGTGCAAAAGTTTAGGGTCATGTTGATTTGGCTTAGTGTATATCATACTTATGTTCGCTTCCTCTCCTTCTGTGTTACCTCCTGTTTCTCCTTGCTCTATCCCTGCTTCTCCTGTCTGTTCTTCCCCCCTCTCCTTGCTCTATCCCTGCTTCTCCTGTCTGTTCTTCCCCCCTCTCTCCTTGCTCTATCCCTGCTTCTCCTGTCTGTTCTTCTCCCCTCTCTCCTTGCTCTATCCCTGCTTCTCCTGTCTGTTCTTCTCCCCTCTCTTCTTGTTCTGTCCCTGCTTCTCCTGTCTGTTGTCTTCTTGCTTCTCCTTGTTCTGTCCCTGCTGCTTCTTCTGTCTGTTGTCCTCCTGTTTCTCTTTCTTCATGCTGTCTTTTCCTGCTTTTCCTCACCCCTGGCAAATTCTTTGACTGACTACAGCCTACCTCCCTGTCATCAGAAATCACCTGCAGGCCAGGAGAATAATGTTAACATTAAAATTTTATTTTACTTATTATTAATGATGGGACTCATTAATAACCTAATAAAATATTATAATCTAAATAATTAGGCCTAAAGCTTTTGTATTTAACTATTCTTAATTGCATGTCAGTATTTAATTATTTGAATTAAATTAATTTTGGTACATGATGGAACCAATGCAGATACATTAATTAGCTAATAAAAACAAAATGGTGTTTATTTTTTATGTTTAACATAAAGTGCAATATGAACAAGAAATATGATTGCATTGTTCACAAGACACAAACTTAAATGTAAATTATCTATAGTCTATAAATTAATCAAGCTTTTCCAGGATTTGTTGTAAACTTTCTATGTCTTAAACACATTTTCAGGAATTAAACTTCTTCTAAATTAATTTGCTATAGACTTCACAAACAGGCTAATAATAAATAACTATAAATGGTGTTGGAACTTGGAAGCACATCATTGGCCAAGTTGAAACTCTACACCACTGTAATGTTAAAAATAATAATTAAGTTTGAAGGATTTGTATGCTAGGCTACCTTTTTAAATATTTAAAATGTGCCTTAACAGTAGGCTAACTAGCTTAACTAAGTAACTTAGTGCCTTCAAATAACGTTACTCCCATTTATTTTTATTTGAAAACCACTGTCTGGCCTACGGTACTTACATTGTTTGTTTTTTGAAAAAAAGATGTGATTGTTTTTTGTCTCTTCATTTTCTTTCTTCCATAGAGTAATAAAATTCCTTTGTTTAATGGAAATGTTCTGTCACTAGTTCCTTCTGAGCGTAATGATATTTTCCTACTCGAGTGGTGACACGGCTCACTGTCACGTGATCGCGCTTGTTGCGGATAAATAATGACATGTATCAGCAAGCTATAATAACTACACATAGCCAGGAGTAGAAATAAATATCCAGGTTGTAGTAACTGCACTTCAACACATGATGGCAGCAAACATAATACACTGGAGGCGGCGCTCAACGCTAGCCATTGTGCGTCATGGAGGCCACGCCTCCTGCGCAGAGATTTCCGGCGGAAGTCGCCGGCTCCCTAGGCAGCGCATCAACACAGAGGCAAAGCTTAGCGGGCTCTCCACGCGTGGCATTTACATTTACTTCCTCCACATGCTTGGTAGATTAAGATAACTAAACCTAAACAAATAAAGTGGTTATAAGCGATTCCTGTGGTCGCGGCGGCCTTCTTCCTCGGCAGCACAACTCAACACGCTGCAACCGCGCTCTCGGCTAAAGTCCGGGCAGTAGGGGGGGAGAGGGAGAAGAGAGAGAGAGAGAGAGAGAAGAGAGAAGGCGCTATTTCTGCTCTGTGCTACAATAATGGGAAGCGGCAAACAGAGCAGAAATAGCGCATATTCTGCAAATACGAGCGGCGCGAATCCACGCGGTCCACCAGTCAGCAAACAGCACGTGGGGCGCGGGCCGTGACGTCGACCCTTCTGATTCATCACCACAATGGCGGCCGGGAGCTAGCCTGTGATCCGCTAATACAACTAGTCAACACGGCCCCTAAGCGGCCGAGTTTGCGAGGCGGCGCGATTGCACGCGGATCATTCGCGTGCAGTGGGCATTGGGCCTAACTCTCTCGGCGGGGGACGGATCGATCTAACTCAGAGGCATATAAAAACTGGGGGGGGACATGTCCCCCCCGTCCCCCGTGCTATCTGCGCGCCTGCTAGAGTGTATTCACCATCATTTCTACCTTCTCTAAATTTGATACAGCCACCTGATCCCCATCTGAAAGGATTGTATAATTCCACTCTCTCCTACTTAACGGCTCGTTTTATTGTGTCATTGGTTTTAAAAGCCCCTGATGGTCAGTGCGTCCCGTCTCTGTGCTCACCATAGGCGTCAGTAGGGAGGCTGTAGCCGACCCTAACCAGACAAACTACCGTCAGTAAACCGCGGGGAGAGACGGCGAGACCGCAAGCCCGTCTCACTTTCAGTCCGGAGGAGACACAGCCGGTCGGTTAAACCGTCGGTTAAACCCGGAGCGCTACGGACGGACCGACCGTTACTCGTCTAGTCACGCGGACCGCGCATGCGCCACACGGGGCGAGTTCCCCACCGCGAGCTCGGCGCCAGTAAAACAACTCTTTTAGTCTCTTTCTTTATTTGTTGGGTTGAATATCGGATCGGGGGGCTGAATAAAAAGTATTGCCACCACTAATCACCACCACGTCTCTCGTTGTGCGCACACACACACACACACACACATACGCACACACACACACACACACACACACACACACACACACCAGAGAGCACGAGATGAGGGGGCGGAGCCACGTGTCGTGGGAGGAGAAGGGAGGAGAGAGGGGGAGGAAGAGGGGATGACGTCATGTTCAGGAAACGAAAGTTAGTGTTCACAGGAACCAAAGCCACTCGACGTGGAGGAGAGACAGAAAACGCATTTTGGAAGAAAGAAATCGTCTGGCAGACAGAAACCACAACAAGGTGAGTAAAACAGCACAACTATGAGAGAAGTTGAGGAGTTAGAAACATAATGGAGTTGCTCAACACATAAACCTTGTTGGTCTGTGTCTAGAATGGCCTCTGCTAACACTTCCTGGTCTGAGGACAACTTTTCCTGCTCCATCTGTCTGGATGTGTTCAACAGCCCAGTTTCCACACGATGTGGACACAACTTCTGCAGAACCTGTATTACAAAGTTCTGGGATGACAAGGTCCCAGTACAAATGTCCCGTTTGCAACGAGCTTTTCCACACAAGAACCTGATCTACGAGTCAATACCCTCTTATCAGAGATGGTGGATCAGTTTAGACGGTCCGTACGAGTCAAAGAGCAGCCTTGTGTTGAACCAGGAGAAGTTCCTGTGACGTCTGTACTGGGACCCAGCTGAAGGCTGTGAAGTTCTAGCCTATGTGTCTTACCTCTTACTGCCACACCCACCTGGAACCACATCAGAGAGTCGCAGGCCTGAAGAAACATCTGCTGGTCGAGCCTATGGACCGTCTGGAAGACAGGATGTGTAAGAAACACAACCAACTCCTGGAGCTGTTCTGCCAGACTGACCAGGTGTGTGTGTCAGTTCTGCACAGACGGTGACCACAGGTCCCATCCGGTTGTACCTCTAAGGAGGAATATGAAGTGAAGACCGCCCAGCTGGGAAGATAGAGTTGAAGTTCACAGATGATCCAGGAGAGAAAAAGAAAGATTAAAGAGATCAAAGACACAGTAGACCGCAGCAAAGCAGACGCAGACAGACAGATAGCCGACGCTGAGCAGGTCCTCACTGCTCTGATGAGCTCCATTGAAAAGTGGCGAGATGATTTCAACCAAACGGTTAAAGACAAACTGAAATCCACAGAGAAACAAGCTGAAGACCTCACAAAGAGCTGGAGCAGGAAATAGAAGATCTGACCAATAGACGCTCAGAGGTGAAGCAGCTCTTACACACTGAAGACCACTTCCACCTCCTCCAGACCTTCACATCCCTGAAGAATCCTCCACACACCAGGGACTGGACCACGGTGGAGGTCCGTCCTCCGCCATACATTGGGAGCTTGAGGAGATCCCTGGATCAGCTGGAGGAGACGATGAACATGGAGATGAAGAAGCTGCGTGCTGCTGAACTGAAGATGGTCCAGCAGTATGAAGTAGATGTGACTCTGGATCCTGATACAGCTCAACCCAGTCTCATCCTGTCTGAGGATGGGAAACAAGTACATGATGGAGGAGTAGAGAAGAATCTCCCAGACAACCATAAGAGATTTACAAAGTATATATGTGTCTCACGAGGCAGAGCTTCTCCTCAGGGAGATTTTACTTTGAGGTCCAGGTTAAAACAAGACTGTATGGTGTTTAGGAGTGGCCAGAGAGTCCATCAACAGGAAAGATGACCTCAATGACCCCAGAGAACGGCTACTGGACTATTTTCTTCACCAAGGATAAGTTGGTATTCTGTGATACCTTTAATGTCCGTCTCCCTCTGAGAGCTGAGCTCCAGAAGGTGGGGGTGTTGTTGATTATGATGAGGGTCTGGTCTCCTTCTATGATGTGGAAGCCAGGGTTCATATCTACTCTGCTACTGGCTGCACCTTTCGTGAGCCTCTCTATCCATCCTCTGTCCAGGTTTATTTCATGGTGGTAAAACTCCGCCCCCCTGATCATCTCACCTGTCAATCAAACAGAGTAGGACCTTCCTTTGATGGCAATATGAATAAACAACCATAACAACTAACGGTATTTCCTGAATGAGAATCTCTACTATGTGAGATCTGAGGGAACTGCATTAATGTATACTGTTCACCATTTGTCATTTAACAAGGAGAAATTAATTGAGAAAATATCCCTGCCTATTATAAAATATAACCCGTTATAAATGATTAGATAACACCGTATTGTTCAATGTCTGTTTCTCCTCAATGTTAGTGTTGTGTGTGTGTGTGTGTGTGTGTGTGTGGTGTCCCTCTAGTGGTCATCAGATGCTACAGCACCACAACACAACTTGAGGACATTTGTTGAAGTTGATTTGAAGTTATTCCCTGAAGGTCTTTGCACACCAAGTCCGTATTTATCGTATGCATTTTTTTAATCCGTCATCTGATAAAAATCGTTACGCATTTACAGATTATATTGAGACCAGCACTGCAACCGTAGAGATGGAA
>JAOPHQ010001693.1:10000-21369 GCA_030340625.1 Merluccius polli | reverse complement strand
TTCATTAGGGGCCGCATTTTAACAAGCCCCCCCTTCACACGGACCGCGCGTGAAAAATTAGGCTTTTGCGTGCCAAGTCTCATACGGCGTATGACAAATCATTTCCCGGTCCGGTTTGCCCCGAGGTTTCGGCCTCTGTCTAGACCAATCGAACGCTAGTTGGGCTGTTTTGAATGCTTCCCTGTGTGTGTGTGTGTGTGTGTGTGTGCTTTAATATGAACACACGCGCGGTGAATCACTCCGATTGCTCTGAATAATAACATCCACTGTCCCAAATTCGTTTAGATTAGGATCGGCACAGATGCGATGTGGTTTGTTTGTTATTCTGCGTGTGTGTGTGTGTGTGTGTGTGTGGTGTGTGTGCGGTATATGACATCACATCCTATTTCTCGATTTAAGTAACGCAATGAGAGACCTCCTGCAGTGTTGCAGTATTGGTTGCTTGTGCTCATACATATATATATATATATATATATATATATATATATATATATATATATATATATGTATGAGCACAAGCAACCAATACGAGTTAACGCTAGCTTAGTTGCTGTTTAACGGCCGCACTTCTAGGAAACACAACAGTTTATCCAGAGCTTATCCCAATTCATAACTGTATGTCCTCTGTGATTGCGGTGCTCAGCATGTCCATCGTTTGTCACATCGTTTGTCACATCGTTTGACACAAGGTGAACAACAACAACAACGACTTAGGTTACAAAGAAGCGACAAAAAGGTATTCACTTGAATTTGAATTTCCTGTCACTATTTCCTGTTAAACATCATACACGTGTCATATCCCCTGCTGAAACCACATGATTCCTCCAGTTTGTAAATCTGTTATGCCAGCTGTTCTAATCATATCACTGTAGGTCATTTTCTTCCTGTACACGCGCTCTCTCTCGCTCTCTCTCTCTCTCCCCCTCTCCCTCTCCCTCCCTCCCTCCACCTATTTGTGGATGTCCTCACATCTGTGTTTGCATCTGTGTGTGCGCGTGCGTGCGTGCGTGCGTGGGGATTTTGCTGCATTGAAAACTGTAAACAAACACAATCAAATGATTTAACCATCTGCTATGAAAAATAAAAACAGGCATTTCACAATTAAATATGGGTAGACACTAAATAATAAATGTTTTCAGATATTTAATCGACCTTGATATTGACTTGCAACATCAGATCTCATCCTGGGACGCACATTATGGTACAAAATGAACTCACGATGGGAACATCTGTGACGACTGCAATGAGACAAGGAGGAATCAAATGAAATATGTTCGGATGCGAGAGCAAAAGTACCGGGTGGAAAATCCAACCCGAGAGAGAGGATGTCTCTCTCTCTCTCTCTCTCTCTCGGAGAACCGCAGAGCACCAGCGCAAAGGTGGTTGAATGTCTGGCTTTCATTTGGCTGCCACAGTAAAACAAGCGCGCTTTCCTTCGTGACTCAAACACTACATGTCGCTCCTTTACCCTTTGTTTGTTTTTAAATGTGCTCTTTCTTTCTGTTTTGTGAGATATTCATTTCAAGGGACGTCCTGGTTAAATAAAGGTTAAATACGTTTTTAAAAATACATTGAGAACACACACACACACACACACACACCATACCCGAAAGACGACTGATGCCATGCATTTCCACAGCACACACACATGCGCAAGAAGCATGAGACTCGGTGAGACAAGCACCTTTCTATCCCACAATGTTTCAGATATGGATGCATGCCAAACAGAGGACACTATATAATTCATACCAATAAGCACCATGTTGTGTATTATGTATCAGACAACACGATCGAATCGGGATCGCAGGGGAGCGGAGAACAAAGCTTCGACGCACTTCGTCATCGCGGACGTGCCGTTGGGCGGTTCGCTCCGATTCAGAGGTCTAACTTCAACCCCAACTTCAGGTCTTCAACCCATTTCTTATCCTAACCGGGATTCAGATCCGTCCTCCTCAGCGCACCTTTCCCAGACCTGGCGCTGACGCTTACCAAGCCCAGCTGTTGTGTGGACGCAGCCATAAACAATCATTCAGGGAAGTCGGACAGCAATCTGAACACGATGCTGACACCGAAGCTGCCAAGGTCAGGGGTTCGATTCCCGCTCGGGACGCTAATAAGATGTTAATAATGAGCGCTGGACTCGCAACCTGTACACAAGATGAACTCGTAACTCCGACAACATATACGTTCAGCAGCACGGCATGACTGCGACAACGTAACACACGCATGATGCATGATGCATCGTTTCATTGGTCACACAAGTTGCTGGCTGCCCTGAATCTGATGGAGACGCCGGTCCAAGGGAAAGGCAGCCCTGCTACTACTCATCCGTCAGTCCAGTCTGACGCTTAATACAACGGTCAGAGGGACAGTTAGATGTCCAGACTAGAGGTTAATCCAAATGACGGAGGGGGAGAGGAGTGCATGGTGGTGGGGATGTTGGAGGCGGGGTCAGAGAGGGAGAAAAGGGAGAGACAGAGAAGGGGAAAGGAGGCAGAAAACACAGAACAAATCAGAGAGTCATATAGCGAGCGTGTGAGAGAGAGATTATGTCTTTTGTTCACTCACTCCTTTGTCCATCTCTCTCTCTCTCTCTCTCTCTCTCTCTCTCTCTCTCTCTCTCTCTCTCTCTCTCTCTCTCTCTCTCTCTCGCCCTCCCTCCCTCTCTCTCTCTCATATGCTCAGCCGTGTCACTAGGCATGATGTGTGCAGAGTAGTGGGGATTTCCAGGCGACATCATCATCATCATCATCATCATCATCCTCATCAGCCTCATCATCATCCTCATCAGCCTCATCATCATCATCATCATTCAGGAGCCCTGATTGATTGACAGCGCGCAGGGGCCTATGAGCCGCTCCGCATCGCTGAGCCGCTCAGCATCATTACATGCGGTTTCATGTAATCCTAATCAGGTATTAATGCTGCGGCGCAACGTCGACCAAATCCCAATCATGATCTAACATGTGGAGCATGTGATGTCTCCGGTTGTTATTAAACCTCGTCCATCATTGGTGTTCATGGGATTCCTCATCCGGGTTGCAAAGTGCGGATAATAACACTAACATAGTACTTTATAATAGACATTAACGGAGGCGTCAGTGCATCAAGAGAGAAAAAAATAGAGAGGAGCGCCGGCAGACAAGACGCAGGGGAATTATAGAGTAATAAACGAATGAATGAGTACACAAATAAATACATATGTGAATGAATAAACAAATATAAACAAGTCCATTGTTTTGGAAACGCCACCCGTCAGCCATTAGTGAGTGAAATGCGCTGTGATGTGTGAGTATATCCGTTCCCAGTCGACTGCGCCTGCCTCTGTGTGAGACCGTTGTGATGTTAGACAGCTCCCGGCTCATTTCCCGACCAATCGGGGGGCGTCTCCTCCCTGATTGGTTCGGGGACTCCTGATCCCACCTGTCAATCACAGGTGTGTGAAATGCCATACTTCTCAATGAAGGAGAAACACAGGGAGGGAGCAGAGAGAGAGAGGGAGTTTAATGTCAAAATCTTGCTCTCTTTTCCGCTCTCTCTCTCTCTCTCTGTCTCTGTCTCTCTGTCTCTCTCTCTCTCTCTGTCTCTCTCTCTCTCTCTCTCTCTCTCTCTCTCTCTGTCTCTCTCTCTCTCTCTCTCTCTCTCTCACTCTCCACAACCCTCGAACCCGTACCGCCATACAGCAGCTTTTTAGCGTCCCCTGCAGTTTTCAAACCTGTTGCGGCATCCGCCCGCAGTGACCCCACCCTCCTCCGCCCAACGCCGCCAGTGTCTCTGCGTTTGCGAATGGCGGCGGCGGCGGCGGCGGCGGCGCGGCGGCGGCCTGGTGTGACTGCCGGTTCGCAACACGCTCAGACGTGCCCATGGCTGCACATTTAGGTGTGCCTGGCATACAGCAGCAACACATGGAGGCAAATCAAAGGAAGTGGAACAACTTGCATGCATCGCACACGTCCTGCACAACTGCGCACTGCACACACACACATACACACACACAGACACACATACACACACATAAACAGATGCATGTTGACTGACACGCAGTTTGTGGCACATGCACAAACACACACACCTTCCCACACGCGAGCACATACACTCCCACACACACACACACACACACACAAACACACACGTGACACACACACACACACACAGATTTATGTTGACTGACACGCAAACAGTTTGCGGCACATGCAAACACACACAAACACACAAACAGATGTATGTTGACTGACGCGCAAACAGTTTGCGGCACATGCACAAACACACACCTTCCCACACCCCCCCCCCCCCCACACACACACACACACACACACACACACAAACAGGGTTTCCGTTTAGTGAACAGGAAACGGTGGCATGTATCTACATTTCAGTGTGCAACTTTTCCATCTGTGTTTTCACTGTCACACACACACACACACACACACACACACACACACACACACACACACACACACACACACACACACACACACAACAATAGCACACTAGCTATAGTGACAACTGTCAAACCAACATGAGTGAGATGTGCTCCCATCCACAGATTCATTTAACGGTCACCTTGGGTGGGTGTGTTTGTATGTGTGTGTGTGTGTGTGTGTGTGTGTGTGTGTGTGTGTGTGTGTGTGTGTGTGTGGACCCCCCCCCCCCCCCCCCATAGAGACCCCCCCCCCCCACACCATGCTGCCTGATGTTGAGCCTATAGGTTGCTAGGCGACCGAGAGGCAGACCCCATCAGCCCGTCAATCGGATGCTGCTCGTGGGTCTCTATGGCGATGGCGCCAACGTTACCTGTGGAGAAACCATGGCCAGTCGACAAATGCCCCCCCCGACCCCATTACCTTACCTTTTATTGAGTTGTAGGAGCCGACGGACAGACAGGTAGGTGGTCCACGGCGCGGTGATGAACCTATCCCCCCCCCCCACACCCACACACACACCCCCAAAACCACCGGCGTGGGCTCGTCGACGTTACAGCGTCCCACCTTCCTTTTAAAAAAGGAGAGAGACTCCCAAACCCTCGCGAGAGCTCCCGCTTTCGCCTCCGACGGGAATGGGACTTTGTTGTTCCAGCAGCGGGACCGGCGGGAAGCGTCGCGTGCAGCGCAGCGCAGCGCAGGTCGTCCGCCCACGCGGAGGAGGAGGAGGAGGAGGAGGAGGATCAGCTCGCGCGGATGTGTGATTTCAGTTGTTGTCCAACGTCACCGCCAAACGGCGCGCGCGCGCCATAGCAGGCAGGTGTGTCGGGACCGGATCTCAGGTACTTCGCGGTGTGTATAAATTGTAATAAAATAATACTAAAAAAGTAATAAAGAGTCAATTTAGAGTTAATTTATATATATGAAGATATAGTATATATACTAGTAATATACTATATAGTATACTATATATATATATATATATATATATATATATATATATATATATATATATATATATATATATATATATATATATATATATATATATATATATATATATATATATATTCAAAAATATTCCTCTTTATTACTTTTTTATTATAATTTTATATATATAGGCCTATATATATATACTTGTCTTCGATGTATTACTGCGACGCTTTGTTTGGACACTTCTGTGATACTTGTAGGCTGTGTTTGCAGGACCGTACACACGCACACTATGAATCATTTTTCATTTTATTTATTCAGATTTTATTAGTTGTATTTTTTTTTGGATAAGGTGTAAATGTGTGTGTGTGTGTGTGTGTGTGTGTGTGTGTGTGTGTGTGTGTGTGTGTGTGTGTGCTGTAAAAAAAAAAGATATACTAAAAGTAGGTTATAACAAAAGCCTAAGCACCAGCCGTCATGTACGACGGTGACCAGCAGAGTGATTCTGAGGTCGTGAGTTCGAGTCTCACCTGGAGCAGCTTTATGAATTGAAGTCTTTTACTTCATGTCCATATTCTCTTTCCTTAAATAGACCTTTTTTTCCTATTGACCATGGAGCTGTGTTGTGCTGCGTTATGCTTATCGTAAACACAACCATATAGCCAAGAAAAGACAGATTGCACGAAACATTTGAATAGGCCTTAATAATTCATATTTATATAGCGATAATATAAGTCTTTTGGCTTGACATGATAGCAGGCCTAAACACGGGCCCCTCCACCCCAAGACCTCAACCCTTTCTGGGCCAGATGATTAGCCTTCTCTTATCTTTTATCCTCACCAGACCTGGGTCACACACTTCACAGCACCCCTCCTTCTCTCTCTCTCTCTCTCTCTCTCTCTCTCTCTCTCCCTGTCTCTCTCTCTGTCTCTGTCTCACTATCTGTTTCCCATCTCTTCTCTTACTCTCCTCGGTTTCTCTCTCACACACACACACACACACACCTTTGTGTCCCCCCCCCTTCCCCCCCCCCCCCCCCCAACAGGACCACCGCTGATAACAGAAGAAACACCACCGACAGGCAGCCCACTCGTACGGCGGTCGACCATTTTATGGTTTCCAAAACCTTCTCGACCTTTGAAACGATGTGAATAATGGTCGCGTCTCCTCCCGCTCTGAAACGTCGGTGTGAGAAAAAGTGTTGATCGCACGCCGGGGGTATTCAGTCGGGCCTACGTTTGAAAACCTCCAGACGACAGCGGCGAAACCGGGTTTGCGATGCTCTCGAAAAAGGAGAAAGAGCTCATTGTCGAAATATGGACCGGGCTGACCCCTGTCGCTGACACCATAGGAGCAGAAGCTCTTCTCAGGTAAGCTATTACAGCCACGTTTAGCCTCATTCAAGCCTGGTTTTCAGATTCTGCGGATCTGAAAGGGATACAAATAACCGCTGTTTTATGTGTGCAGTTTTGGTGGAAAAGGAGTGCATATGCGTTTCATTGTAGTGGGAGTGGAAACCCCTCAACCCTGGCGGTGTCGATAGAGCAGTGCTTTATCAATTGAGCTTTAACAGCAACACGTCTTTACGCCCCCCAAAAGTAGCATATGTGTTATTCAGCATTCTCGCTGTACTCTGTAGGCTACTGTGCATATTTGGTCAATTAATCATAGGCCTATCATGTTGGGCGTACCTTAAGCATACAGGTCAGCAGTGAATATATATGTTAAAAGGACTCGCATATATCTTTGAGTGACAACTCAAAGCCTCAATGATCCTACATTCACCCATTCATACCCCATATTCACACACTTCTGTGAAAAGGCTTCACCCAGATTCTGTGGGCTGATGAAAAGAATGAACGAATGAAAAAAAAACAATGGGTTTTTTATGGTGAGAACCAAACATCTTGTTGTGCTTGTTGTCCCGATCCTTCCTTTCCCAGGATGCTCACGTCGTTCCCGGGCACCAAGACGTACTTCGCCCACCTGGACATCACGCCGCGCTCCGCCTACCTGCTGGCCCACGGCCGGAAGATCGTCCTGGCGCTGGCGGACGCCTCCAAGGACATGGGAAACCTGATGACCAATTTAGGTCCTCTTCAAACCTACCATGCCTATCAGCTCCGCATTCACCCCACCAACTTCAAGGTGCCCACAAAAAAAGTCTAGTGTTGTTGATTATTGGATTGATTTATGTTTATGTATTCTGGAAGTAAAATATTGCAAAATAACGTCATGAATGTTATGAATGGCCTACAGGTATACTAGGTCTACAGGTGAGTCTATGTATACGAGATCTACAGGTATACTAGGACTACAGGTGGACTATGCATATAGGTATACTGGGCCTACAGGTCTACATGCATACTACAGGTATACTAGGTCTACAGGTGTACTAGATCTACAGGAGGTATACTATGTCTGCAGATACACTAGACCTACAGGTTTACTAGGTATACTGGTGAAAGGACTACAGTGCCTATAGGTATACTGGGCCTACAGGTATACAAGATCTACAGGTATACTAGATCTAGACGTATACTAGATCTACAGGTGTATGGCTACAGGTATACTAGATCTACAAGTGTACTAGTATAGTAGATCTACAGGTGTATGGCTACAGGTATACTAGATCTACAAGTGCACTAGTATAGTAGATCTACAGGTGTATGGCTACAGGTATACTAGATCTACAAGTGTACTAGTATACTAGATCTACAGGTGTATGGCTACAGGTATACTAGATCTACAAGTGTACTAGTATACTAGATCTACAGGTCTATGGCTACAGGTATACTAGATCTAGACGTATACTAAATCTACAGGTGTATGGCTACAGGTATACTAGAGCTACAAGTGTACTAGTATACTAGATCTACAGGTCTATGGCTACAGGTATACTAGATCTAGACCAGCGTATACTAGATCTACAGGTGTATGGCTACAGGTATACTAGAGCTAAAAGTGTACTAGTATACTAGATCTACAGGTCTATGGCTACAGGTATACTAGATCTACAAGTGTACTAGTATACTAGATCTACAGGTCTGTGGCTACAGGTATACTAGATCTAGACATATACTAGATCTACAGGTGTATGGCTACAGGTATACTAGAGCTACAAGTGTACTAGTATACTAGATCTACAGGTCTATGGCTACAGGTATACTAGATCTAGACATATACTAGATCTACAGGTGTATGGCTACAGGTATACTAGAGCTACAAGTGTACTAGTATACTAGATCTACAGGTCTATGGCTACAGGTATACTAGATCTAGACATATACTAGATCTACAGGTGTATGGCTACAGGTATACTAGAGCTACAAGTGTACTAGTATACTAGATCTACAGGTCTATGGCTACAGGTATACTAGATCTAGACATATACTAGATCTACAGGTGTATGGCTACAGGTATACTAGAGCTACAAGTGTACTAGTATACTAGATCTACAGGTCTGTGGCTACAGGTATACTAGATCTAGACATATACTAGAGCTACAGGTGTATGGCTACAGGTATACTAGAGCTACAAGTGTACTAGTATACTAGATCTACAGGTCTATGGCTACAGGTATACTAGATCTAGACATATACTAGATCTACAGGTGTATGGCTACAGGTATACTAGAGCTACAAGTGTACTAGTATACTAGATCTACAGGTCTATGGCTACAGGTATACTAGATCTACAAGTGTAGTATACTAGATCTACAGGTCTATGGCTACAGGTATACTGGAGCTACAAGTGTACTAGGGTTACAGGTATATAGATCTACAGGTGTGTCTAAAGCACAGGTATACTAGATTTAGAGGCATTCTAAACCTACAACTTCTTACTGAATCTGAATTACTGAAACTAAACAGTATATTTCGATATGTCCACAGATAAGATAAGATAAGATAATCCTTTATTAGTCCCACAGCAGGGACCTTTGCAATGTTACCAGTTAACAGCAAAAGGGGGACAGTGCAAAAGGACAGAGCATCAGTTATGAAAAGCACACAAGCAAGATATGATGTAAAAAAAACAAACAAGATACAATAAAAAAAATAAGATACAATAAATAAAGTCTGACAGCAGCAGGGAGGAAGGACCTGCGGTATCTCTCCTTCACAGACGCCGTGGGCGAAGCAGCCGGTCATGCATGGGGTGGGACATGTTCTCCATCAGGGATGATAGCTTGGCCCACAGTCTCCTTTCTCCCACCACCACCACCACCGGGTCAAGGGGGCGTCCCGGGTCACAGCTGGCCTTCTTAACCAGTCTGTTAATGACAAACCTTAGAGACAGAAGAGGCCTACTAATATGGGTACAATAACCATTTTGTTCGCTGGCCAACAGGGCCAATAAAGCTAGAATGAAAAAAAACATAAAGATTGTGTGAGAAAGACCTCAACAGTTTGTGAAAAGCTCGCTGTGGTGTTATATATATCAACTCCGGCGTGGGTTAGGCACAATGAAATGCAAACTAACCATAGGCGCACAATAATCATCAAGTACTTTAAAACGTTGATTCTAACCTGCGCTTGACTCCCTGCAGCTGTTGTCGTACTGTATGCTGGTGACCCTCGCCTGTTACATGGGCCAGAAGTTCACACCAGTCTCCCACGCAGCCATGGACAAGTACCTGTCAGCAATCTCCGCTGTGCTTGGGGAGAAATTCAGATAAGAACATGGACTACCCGACCCTATGTTGCTCATAATATTCATTCAAGTATAATTAGTATATGTATTTAAGTCTAAACTGTTTTATAATGATATTATGTGTAATTCATATTTATTGGATGCCACTTTTGTAATAAACTTTCTGAACAACATGATCCGCTGTGTCATTGTTTTGAGTGTGACGTGTATGTGTGTGTGTGTGTGTGTGTGCGCGTGTGTGTGTGTGTGTGTGTGTGTGTGTGTGTGTATAAGAGAGAGAGAGAGAGAGAGAGAGAGAGAGAGAGAGAGAGAGTGCCTTTAAGGTATGAGGAGGGACGTAATACACACAATATCTTTGGCTAATAAGGTTACAAATATATATATATCGATTTCCATAAAGTGGCCACTATGAGGATATGAATGAGAATTTCTGCAGATTGTACATTTATAAAATGTTGCATTAGCGATCAAGAAAGGTTTTTCAGATGTGGATTGTGATTAGAAACCAACTGGAAACCGTAGATAATATAAACGCTGTGTCATTGTCATTGCTTACTCACTCTTATGAACATGTTTTGTGACTAGATAAAAGATACACATAACATTAAAAAGATATATTTTTCAATGTATTATAGTTCAATTTGTAGTAGCCTATATTTGTAGTGAAGGCCTACTTTTAACGGTGTGAAATAGCCTATCCAAAATAGGCTGGTATGGCTGTGTCATTTATAAATAACTGTGCCTGTATGGGATAGGCTATGTGTATTAGTGCAGTGTATATACAGTACACTGGACTACACTGTACATATATATCTATTAGCCTATGCACTATATAGGCCTGGTTATTGATAACTGTTCATAATTATTGGTTATAACTATTGTTATAGTCATATAGGCCTACCTAGTTACCTATAAAGATAGATTTACCTTATATTAGACCTGTCTTTCTTGTTTCTTTTTGGAGATGGAATGAACAATGTTTTAACATTGGAGACTGTGCCTAAATATCAAGCCGGTCTAGCAGGCTTAGGCCTAAACAAGAAGTGTGTGTGAGTTTTCAGCACCATGGACAGGTCAGCCTATAGTCAGCCTATAGTCAGCCTATAGTCCCCAAAGAGCTTTCTGTTCTATTATTCAACTATATTCTACTAATATCACCAATGCTGTATTCAATATCCACATGTGTCATTAGCCCTGCTGCTTTGCTTTTTTGTTTTGTGTTGAACGAAAAATATAAAATAATGAAAGTCATTTAGTAGGCCTAGGTCAAGTGTATAAAGCATGTTATACCATGCCATCGACCACTGAAGACATTTTTTAAGCATCACACCCAAAAAGACCACAATGAAATACAGTTGGAT
>JAOPHQ010001693.1:2500-5000 GCA_030340625.1 Merluccius polli | reverse complement strand
CGGCGGGCCACGCGTGGTTATCTGAGGCTGGCCCACCCTGAGGAGGGTCCGGTCCACTGGCCCAGGGTGATATCTGCACCCAGTCTCAGAGCCAAACATGCAGGAAAAAAACACATTACAAAGTTTTTAATACATACATTATAACAACCAATAGTTTAACAAGGAAAGTCTTTTAAGGGGGGGGGGGGGGGGGGGGGGGGTTTGGATAAAATCCTATAGTATTCAAATGAAGGCTAATGACGAATGAATGAATCAACCTATTTATTTATCCACATTTATAAACATGATTTTATTCATTATTTTTTGTATCATTCTCATGGGGAATATTGAACATTTCCCAGTCTTGGTTCGCTGAATATGCAAACAGTGAGGATATTACACAATGTCACTATATCTATAGGCCTCTGTGTCTGCAGGCAGCAGCGTTTCTAATGGAAATAGCGTTTGCATTCATCATATTAAATCAAATGGCATTGTGCTCATCATCATGAAATAGGCCTACATATAGGCCTACCCCAATAGTCCTCAATAATGTGCTCAGTCAGCACCAATTCCCAGTGCTTTGAATTAGGCCTATTTATTTATGTATTTATTTATTTATTATTGGGACTTCATACCTAAACCACACGTGGTTACATAACAGTTTAGCAGCTATTCAACTATAGTTAACTATTATTTTATTATTTTATTGATTTCTGCCGTTGACCCCGTGCCCTCTGAAGGCGGTGGCAGCAGCGGCAGCAGAGACCACATCAGACCACTCCACTTGGCATCCAGTCAAGGGTGCGGCCTTGTCAGCCTGAGCCAACTGATTCACCCATTATTTGGCAGTTGCATACTACACAACTCCTAACCCCCCCCCCCCTGTCACGTGACGAGGACAGGGGGCATGAAGGGCCGCGAGGAAGGGTCGCAGGGCGATAGGAGGACACTTCTGAGGGTGTGTGTCTGTGTTTTCGACAAGCTGTTTGTCAGTGAGGTCCTTCGTGGGAGAGCGCAGTAGAAGTAGAAGTAGAAGTAGCACTAGTGCTAGAAGTAGTAGTAGTAGGAGTGGTAGTAGGAGTAGTAGTAGTAGTAGTTGTGGTATCAGTTTGATATTTATTTCATCTGAACTTATTTTCACAGAGGGCAATATTCTCATACAATGCCATCATGTCTTCATGACCCCCCAGCGAAAAAGCACAATATAATACGTATAACTGCACATGAGGCACAATGTGGTGATTGTGGTTGATAGCTGGTTTTACAGCCTTACCTGGCTCGGGGCAGGCTGATTAGACTCTGGGGTCGGGTGAGGCTGCACACCTCTGGTGCATGGGCCATCATGGCAGCCAGGATAAACCAGCTATCACCACACACACACACGCACCCAAGAGAGAGCCATGGCGTCATGGCGGCATTTACCATCTGCTCGGCTTTTGACATCTCGCCATTTCCAATAAATGGCTCTTCTCAGCCAACTACAACCTGTGTCTTGTGTCAGAGGAGCCCAGAAAAGCCACTTATGTGGCACGATTTGTTGGCTTTATGACCACCTTATGAAATGACTGTGTTAAAAAGTTGACTGTCTTGTTTCTAGTAATAATAACTGGCACAAATCAGTTCAAAGTTGACATTTTATTCCATACTATCAAAGAAAATACAACAACAATAACAACACGCATACAGACATACAGACAACAGATAGACCCCAGGTGTTTCATGCCGTAACAACCGTGCGCTGGAGTGTGAACGTCTCATCAGAAATGGGTCCCCAACATCGACTCCAACTCATCTCACTGCTACAAAACCACGGAGTGATCACTTCAGGACCACTCTCAGCTTCTCGTCTCCGAGAATCAGCCTGGGAGAAACCAAGCGGACAGTTTTGTGTTTTATTTCAAAATGTATTGCATTTTATTTCAACCGCAGGTTTCATTTTAAAAGAAAATGGGTCCTCAATGAAATGTGAAATATGTGTGTGTGTGCGTTCCCTCACCTGAGTAGTGCAGCAGCAACTAGACAGCCCCCGATGGGTCCGACCCAGTACACCCAGTGGTAGGTCCAGTAGTTAGTCATCACCGCCGGGCCGAAAGCCCTGGCCGGGTTCAGGCAGGTCCCGGACACGTCACCTCTGAGATCAGAAAAATAAGTAAATAAGTGAGGGAAGGAACAGCTTTGGAAAGAGGAAAGGAAATCTATCTATCAATATATATATATATATATATATATATATATATATATATATATATATATATATATATATGTACACTCATATACTCCCTTACCCAGCCAGGACGTTGATGATGACGGTGCAGCCCACCAGGAAGGGGGCCAGGGGGGTCTTGGTCTTGCTGTTGACCGCCACCAGCAGCACCACCATGGTGATCAGGCAGGTCATGGCCATCTCGCCGAAGATGGCGCCCGGCAGCTGCTGCTCCGTCTTCAGGATGTCGAAGGCGGCGCCCGTGGCGTTAAAGTAGCGGTCCGCCGGGGTCATGATCTGTTAGGTAACGGGGGG
>JAOPHQ010001690.1:0-14452 GCA_030340625.1 Merluccius polli | reverse complement strand
GAAAAGTGGAGAAATGGCGGTTGGGAGAAATGGCGGTTCGTCGCCTCAGCTGTCAAAGGTCTGAGCCCAAATCGCGGTGATTGGGGCGGCGGGCCTTTTAGGGGGACAAATAAACACAACGCAGAAAAGGAGACAGAAAGCACACATTTCATGCAGCCCACTTCACACGTCGGTCTTCTTCGTTAATCCCATTCTCATCTTTTCTGTCAGATTTTGCTACCAGTAATAAGCGAAGGGGAAAAAAAGGGGACCAGATATCCTCCTCAGTGGGCATGCGCAGTGTGGACGCCCAACCCAGATTGCTCTCATTCCTGTGACCACCATCACACTGGTAAGTTCAAACTGGGGGGAAAAACCCCTCAACTTTAATGAAACAATGAATCCTAGTGTAGTCTTTAATTGTATTATGATTATATAAAACTAAAACGAAATGAACACCAAAGTGAGACAACCATAGAGCCCTTAAAATGACACTACATCAGCAGTCATCTTCGTAGGCAACAGAAATGGCAACTATGCAAACCCTCGTAGCGCCTGGACAAGCTGTTGTTTATTAACTGTATTAAAATGCAAGGGAGATGAACCAGTCTGTCAAAGCTCCCCGTCCTTGGGGGGGATTGACTGTTCATCTGGGTATTAGTCACATGACCTAGGTAACTGACGGCTTTGCCCCTACTGTAACACACACACACACGGAGAGAGAGAGAGAGAGAGAGAGAGAGAGAGAGAGAGAGAGAGAGAGAGAGAGAGAGAGAGAGAGAGAGAGAGACAGAGAGACAGAGAGAGAGGTTTAGGTGAACACCTCTCTCTCCCGCTCTCTCCGCCCTCTGCCTCCCTCTCACCGCGCTCCTCCCCGTGCGTATACCTGGTGCGAGGCGGGGGCTGCGGTGCATCATGGGTGCAGCTGAGGCCATGCCAAAACCCAATTTGGAGCAGGTCCAGCGCTTCATTGGAAAGTAATGGTTTTCACTGAGCTGAGTTATGACCAGCTGTTTGCAGACAGTCTGTGACACACCGGTGGTGCGGAACGCCGTATGTTGCTCTCCAAATCAAATGATACAAGCGGTGTGACAGTGTGGAGAAACATCTGTCATTAGCAATTTTCAGCACGCACCACTAATTCCGGACAGAATACGCCTAATGAAGTTACCGCAGGAAACTTCAAATATTTGTCAGTGCGACGATGGGCGCGCGAAGGAGCGAGTCGCCGCCGCGCCCTCCAAGGACTCTGATCCGAGTCGTTTGTTGTGAGGGAGGAGGAATACAGGAGGTGGGGGGGGGGGGGGGGGGGGGGGGGGGTAGGGGGGGCGGGGGTAATTGTTTTTGATCACGGGTGTTTTTTAAAATGCAAATCGGAAATGTCGTTTCATCCGAGGGGAGCAACACTCGCGCACACAGAGACACAAAACAAGAAATCAAGAACATGTGGTTGGCTTCTTTCTGTTATTGATCTGTCTTGTAATTGATGTCCCTCGCTCTTGTAGTGCTGGCCAATTCACGGGGCCTCTGGTGTGTGTGTGTGTGTGGTGTGTGTGTGTGTGGAGGGGTTGTACTAAGACTTTGATCCTGGTTATGGAGGCTCAGTCACCCTAGAAACTTGAACCTCATAAAGCCAACCTGTTGTGCGTTGTGTAATAATGTGGAGATGCCACTGTCCAACATATTAGGATAGCATTCAACCAACATTGTCTACCCAATATATAGATTAAAAGTATTTTCTTTATTTACTTTGATTTCTGATACACTGTGACAATTTGACCACATGGCTAAATAGCAGTATATTTAATACAGGCTTTTTAAATGTATCCCTTAACAACAGTCACTTGGTGTTTACTGCCTGTTTGGTCTTTTTCATTGGCTGAGTTGCTACCATCAATTTAATCACTGCATTCAGAGAGAGAGAGAGAGGGAGAGGGAGAGAGGGAGAGAGAGAGAGAGACTTTTTATTCTGCCATGCAGTGCCTGCTGCATGTGGTCCTATCCTCCTGAACAGGAGAGAGAGAGAGAGAGAGAGCGAGGGAGAGAGCGAGAGAGAGAGAGAGAGAGAGAGAGAGAGAGAGAGAGAGAGAGAGAGAGAGAGAGAGAGACGGGTGGGCGTCTGGACCGCAGTCTGCTGCTCAAACACGAACCTTGTGTGTTGTGTGTGTGTGTGTATTTGGCAGTCGTCGGTGGCCCAGGCGGCAGAAGGGCCCATAAACCAGCCTGTGTTAATTCTGCCGTAATTATCATGGGTGCCACATGTTAGGCAGGATGTCCTACCACTGCAGATCCACTTATAAGTTTGCGGTGGAATCCGGCCATGTTTTTCTGTGTGCTGCTGCTGGCCAGTGCCCTGGTAGGACAAGTGGCGTGTGGCGGGAGAGACGGAGGGGACAGTTGGTCATTGTGACTCAGAAAAAAAAAAGAAAGGGGGTTTGCTTGCTCCTCACATCTTATTTCCTGGTCGCGGGCCTATTTGTAGCGCTGAGTTTTATGTGGTGCATGCGGGTGAATAACTGACTGCACCCAAATGACAATAATCACCCATAATGCACTGAGAGAGATGCGGGGGGGGTGTCGGGCGACGCTGTTAGTCATAAATATGCAAAATGGACCCTGTATATTTGGCACGTGTTATTTCACAAATGCATTGGTGTTTGAGCCTTCGTTGTTCTCTTTCGCTGTGTGTTTAGCGAAGAAGATGCAGCAATAGACAGAAAATTATATTTTAAGAATATTTTATTCTTTATTTATTATAAATTCTGTTTATGACTTTTATGATATTTTATACGATTAAGTTAATGGACACATGTCATGGTTAGTAAAAAGACTGTTGAAATAATAATTTTAAAAAAAAATTCAATTTCCCACAGTATTCAATGGCCTTTGGCACGTTATGCTGGACAATTCTGAATAATGTATCTCATGGTTTTACATTTCAATGTACACATTATCTGCTTTTACATTCATGTTTTTCCGGGCAAGGAAAAAAAATCTAGAAACGTGTGTTTAATTGTTTTTGCCTCTTATTTCTTGTCATTAAATTAGACTTTGGGTATTGTGTCTAGCAGACAGGTGTCAGGTCAGGTGTCAATTCAATATTGTCAACATCACAACAGCACACCCCTATACAAGACAACAAATGCTAACATTAAACCATCTTGTTAGCCATCTCCACAAGCCTTAGCCTGGTTAAAGTGGCGTTAATAATAACAGTGGTTTTCAAGTCACCACCCCTCCCTCCCCACCCACCCCTCCCCCCTCCTCCCTCCTCCTCCGAGAGAGAGAGAGAGAGCGAGAGAGAGAGAGAGAGAGAGAGCGAGAGAGAGAGAGAGAGAGAGAGAGCGCGAGAGAGAGAGAGAGAGACTCCTCTGCGCCACTCGCCTGGGCCATGCTTTGGCACGGCTGCGGGCTTTAGTGCTTGGAGAATATCACACTCCTCTCTCCCAGACAAGGCAGCATGGAAAGGCTTTGTGCTTCTCCCATCCTGACCTTCTCCCACTCCTGCGCCTCCTCCTTCCGTCCATCTGGCTCCCTGGGACGGGAACAGCATCACCCACACGCTCTGGGTGGTTTTGTTTCACGGGCCGCTGCGTGTCGTGTAGCGCTGCGTGGCGTGTTTGTCTTCATAAGGAAGTGTTGCATAGAACAGGGCCGGCACGCTTGTATGATCTTCGTCTCAGATTTTGGTAATGTTGGTAGAAAATGTGCCTAAATCCATGGTACTCTATTGGTAATGTTTTATGTATTTTATTTAAAAAAAATTCTGTGGCCCAAATGCCTGAACTTCTTTATTGGTTGTAGCTAAAGTGAAATAAGGAATGAATAGATATTTTACTTGACCATCAGAGCCACATTACTAATAATATATTTCTCGTCCCTCATATATAACGTCAAAATATACCTTTTTTAATATTATATGTGCAAATGAAGTACATGACGAAAGAAAATAGGGTAATGAAAATATCAATTTCCTGTATGGCATTGCCACATGCCCTCTATATTTAATCTCTACAGTATGTCATTTCATTTCTGGGCCACAAGCAAGGAGAGCAGTCATACCAGTGATACTCTCATCATGGACAAATGTTCTCCGCTTAGTGGATGTCTCCCTGCCTAAATGTGCTGACGTTGATTTGCGAGCGTAATGGCTGATTAAAAGGATGGGTGACAGATAAATTTAATCAAAATTAAGGCACAATTAAACATTTCATCTCCGCTAATTACCGACTGTAGATTTGGCCCGATGACCACGTGCGGTAGGAAATCAGCAACCATAACACATTTTAATGGGCCACAGCTGTCTTACGGCTTGGTGGTATTTGCACAGCGTACCAGAACTGTAATTTATGAGAGACAAAGAGAGAGGCAATCTGAAATTAGTTTAGTACCACAAACGATTTACATGTAGATGCATGGACTCGGTTTTGTGATTTCTTTTTTTTTTTTTTTTTCTTGGCGTTTTTTTTGGCGGTTGCTTTGTGAGCTAGTAGATCGATCCTGTGTGTTGAGTGTGTGGCTGTGTTTTGTTTCCACAGGAATGACGTGTGTGATGTAGAGTCACATTATGGCGATATTGTGTGCGTGGAAAAAAAGTTTTTTTTTAAAAAGTGTATGAAAGTATGTGTTTTTCTTCATAGCCGCTCCATTTTGCTGGAATTGGGCAGGTTTGTTGGGTTCACATTGATGCAATCAAGCCCCAGTACCCACTAGTGCCAGAGAATTAGCCTGGGAAATTCACCAAAATGTGGGAACAGCTTGGGAACAGATTGATGCAGAAGGGTGAAAAGGCTGTGGGTGAGTGTACGCGTGTGTTGAAATGAGTGTGCATGCGTGCGTGTGCTCTCCAAGCTAATTCCAAGGCAAACAAGGGGGGAGCTTCAGCTAAGTAACTCAGCTCTAGTGTGCTCTGATGCTATGTCTCCCGCGAGCTTGAGGCGCCGCTTCCACAATTAGATGGAAGTTTGCGGATGAAATCCCCTTGTCAACCAGCAGGTTTAGGCTGTACATACAGGGATCATAGTCTAATTGACGCAGAGAAAATACTGAATGTTCCTCCCGAGCAAAACTCAGAAGTTGCCCTGGAGGTTGAGATAAAGTGCATTTTAGATTTAGACTTTTATCGCTAGCATAACCTATACAAGCTGTTTGTGAACCCCATGTGCTCTCATTAAAGTAATTTCAGTGCTTTATTTAGCAAAAATAATGTCTCTTAATGGCACAATATAAGCTTGGAACTGCTGTTTGCTATATGGACAATAAAAACAACCAGGCCTCGCTCCTTTAGCATGGTACCATCTTCCTGTACAAGGTGTCCCGGGGCGGAGGAGGTTTGGATGGACTGGGCAGAGGAGAAGGCCTGTTCTTGGCCAGGCCGGCGTGCTGCGGGCTGTGTTTGTTTGGAGCCCACCAAGGTTAATTTCCCCGCAGCTCTCGCTGACACCTTCAGTCTGCGAGCACTGGGCGCTGCTGGCACTTTCCCCGCGGTGTCCCACCGATCTGACCTGAACTCCAGGCTCGTATCAGGTGCTTCTCGGTCCAGAGCTCTGCCTGGAGGCCTCTCTTGACCTTCTTTCATGCGGGGTTTATTTCTAGGTTTGGCGTGGCCCCGATTACAGTACCCAGTCATAGCATCTCAGGTGTTCTGGTTTTAGGAAGGACTTGGGCTTTGTTCACAATCGCATAGTAATGTGCTATTTATATTAAGTATGACGTCAAATTGAGTATGTAGTGCGTTCACATTGCATAGTATGTGGCTTTTATGTACGCGAGAAATGCCTGGATGTATACTAGATTAGCATGAATTTCTGAGTATGCAGCGTGAGCTTACTGGACATACTCAACTGCCCCACAATGCATTGCGTCTCTTCAGACGTCACCCGAAAACGTTCGAGCCAATTTCCAACAGGCGTCATTTACATAAACTGACCACACATTGGAAATCTACAGGGTGACTTTATCGACCGAAAAAATATTAAAACTCAATAAAGTGACATGTAACCCGTCAAATACAACAGCATTTAGCCTGCTTTCGCTGTCGGTTGGTGCAAAATGCATTCTGGGATACTTGGCTGTATGCATCAGTGTGAATGGTCTGCTGGTAATGGCATACTTAATCGTTCATTTAGCAGGCAGGATGCAGTACATACTTATTGAGTATGTAGTAGGCGGTTCCAAACACAGCTGTCTGTGTCGGCCACTGAAGATATTTGGGAGATACTTTCATATTCAAAGCAACTAACAGTGAATACAGATACAGGTCATACAGGAGCTGGTAGGGGTTAAGTATCTCACGCTAGATGCTAAGATATTGGTTGTGGACATTAGAGATCGAACCCGGGAACCTTTAGGCTGAGAGTAAAACAGCCTGGCCGCTAAACCATCATTTTACACGAATACAGTATGAACGTGAATAGCTTATGAAAGGTAGTGTGACGGAGTAAGCTCAGTAAGTATGTATAAGCTTTTATTCAGAATGAAGCCCGCATCGTTAACTTTAGCTACCGATCAGTGGCATTGGACGAGGTCAGCAGATTTGAGGTTAATGTTCAAATCAGTTGAACTATGTGTGCTAAACATTGCAAAGTTTAACGGCCGTTGAAATTCTCTTTTTGTAACGCAGCAGTCTAGCAAAGTGCAGCTTCACGATTTTTAAAAGCAATGATCTTGTGCTCCCGTAAACTCACCAACGTATTTTATATATCGATATTGCGGCGACATATCAAACAATTCCATGGATGTGCAAACGTACCTGGCAATAAAGCTCTTTCTCATTCTGATGGTTTCTATTATACCTCATGACAATAACAATAGCTAAAGTGTCACTTGCTAATTAGTTAGGCTGATGATAAAAAAACGAACAGTTGGCTAACCAATGAACTAACCTACCATGTGTATGTTCGTTAGCCTATAATAGCTGCGTTGTTGATATATATTATTTGAGCTTCACTAAAGAGCACAGCTAATTGACGGCGGTATGCGTGGCAATGTGCAGCGCTTAGCCCTGGCCCCGGGCTCCACGGCGACCACAGACTGGCGTACAGTATGTCGGCCTGTGCACAGTGCCGGGGACTGACGAGGGGGCTCGCCCTCGCAGATAGCCGGCTGTTGTCCTGAAAGTACAGCACATTGCCATATCGCCCAGGGACAGGGAATCGAGGACGACCAAGGACAATAGCTAGAGATAGCGCCTGTAATGGGCCTGTGCGGCGCTCGCGCGGGGGTCTATGGTCCGGGCCCCGCTACGTGCACGGCACGTGCTCTCGTTGTATTAGTGAGCGCTTTGCAATGCGCTAGAATGGGGAATCCAGACATTACATATGTAATTGAGAGAGGACTGAATCCACGTTTGAAGTCTTTCTGCATTAACGCACGTCCTAAATATGCGCTCATGGGATTCGGTTAATCTCCCACTTTGCAGCCCGTTAACTTGTGACAAAGAGGCTGTTGTTGTCTGCTCACCCGGCTGTTTAATTACAAACACCTGAACAATTATGAATCCCCCCTATTATTTTATATTTATTTTTTCACTCCCCCGTGAAATGGCGTACGTTTTACGAGCGGCGCCAAAGTTAAACGCGCTCTTGAGTTCTAAAGGAGCGTGACAAATGCGCGGTGACGGTACACATGTCGGGTTGTTTAATCCCACACATCCTCTTCCCCCCCCTGGTCATGAGGTACATATGTCAGGGAAAGGGACAACAGCCCTGTTGCCAGCATCTCATACCGGGCGGGAATCTGTTTGAATCAGCCTCACGCATGAGAGGGCCTCTTGTGCACGCAGGCCGTCTTTCACATCGGCGCCGCGTGTTTCGCCGGGGCTCGCGAAGGTACCTTTCGTTTTCCAGCTCGGGGAGGAAAGCGGAGGAAAAAGGTTTTCGCCTCATTTTTTGAGGGACGGATTAAACTGCGTGTCATGTCTGTGAACGTATGCATGAAGCGACGACAGAGACGTCTTGTGTTGATTTTCTCTGCATGACGGTGGTGGCTAGTTGTAAAAAAATTAAATAAATAAATAAAAAAGAAGAGGAGGGCATAGTTCATGACACAGGTGTGTGCCATGGACCGTCACCATGACAACGTTCCTTGCCGGCTATACCCTGACTAGGGGTTTGCCACATGCCATATTTTCCCATTACTGGGGATCAGAAACAGGTGTGAGTGTCTCGTTCTCTGTGCAGATCTATTTACACATATCATCAGCGGATCTATGAGGATTTGTTTTCTTTGACAAGTTATATCCTGCGTGTGTGAGTGTGTGTGCGTGTGTGTGTGTGTGTGTGTGTGTGTCTCTTTGTACATCTTTTTGCTTACCTTCCTCTGTGCAGCCATGTGTTTGTGTGTGGGTGGCACTTGTTTGCTGTTTGTACTGCTGGGTGTAGCCTGGTGACAGCTAAAGAACAGCACTGTGTGTGTGTGTGTGTATTTAATTGGGCCTGAAAAGTTTTGTCGGGCCCAAGCCCGACAAATCTGTCCAAACCCGACCTGAAACCGCACCTTGATGGCTTTTTTAAGCCTGAACGTGATTACAGTGCGACATTAACATGTTTCCCTCTAAGCATAAAAAAAACAAAAAAACAACAATTATTTTCTCCTCATTAAATCCTTTGCTTTTGCTGTCGTATTTCAACAGGCTGTTGCAACTTTTGCTTTGAACATATAACCCAGTGGTTCATTATTCTGGTTATGCACACTGTGTTTCCACACCTCAGACTTTGCTCTCTTTTTCTCTTGCGCAACCAAATTAATCGCTTGAGGCCACACCCGCCTTTTCATCTCAGCATCTGTTTTTGCATTATCTCTAAGCCAAAACAAGGCATCTGACAGGTTACTCACTGTCTTATCGGGTCAGGTCCGATGCGAGGGGAAAAGAGAGGCTGAGATACAACACAAGTTGCTTATAGTGAACATGCTACAATAAAAATAAATTATTAATTCATAAATACAGAAGAAGCTGAAGAAGATTACTGTATGTGTGTGTTTATGTGTGTTTTTATGTGTGTTTATACATGTGTTTTTATGTATGTGTGTGTGTGTGTAGTAGCGCGGCTGACAGCTGAAGAAGAGGACTGTATGTGTGTGTGTGTGTGTGTGTTTACACGTGTGTGTGTGTGTGTGTGTGTGTGTGTGTGTGTGTGTGTGTGTGGTAGTAGCACGGATGACAGCTGAACAAGAGGACTGTGTGTGAGTGTGTTAATACACGCGCACGCGTGTGTGTGTGTGTATTAGCGCGGCTGACAGCTGAAGAAGAGGACTGTATGTGTATGTGTGAGTTTGTTTATACGTGTGTGTGTGTGTGTGTGTGTGTGTAATAGTGTGGCTGACAGCTGAAGAAGAGGACTGTATGTGTTTATATATGTGTGTTTTATATTTGTGTGTTTATATGTGTGTGTATGTGTGTTTATATGTGTGTGTGTGTGTGTGTAGTAGTGGCCTGACTGCTGAAGAAGAGGACTGTATGTGTGTGTTTGTGTGTTTATAAATGTATGTGTGTGTGTGTGTGTGTGTGTGTTTATATATACGTGTGTGTTTGTGTGTTTATATATGTGTGTAGTAGCGGGCTGACAGCTGAAGAAGAGGACTGTATTGGTAGAGGAACAGCATGGCTGCAGCGCTGAGCACGGATCCTGAGGGAGGCCTAATGGTTGTGCTCCTTCCTGCACAGAGATAAAGACTCATAATAAGCGTGTATGCTCACCATCTGGCCCCGTGCATGTGGCCCTTATGGAGGCGAAAGCAGCGCAATCTGTAAACGATCAGGAGCCATGGCGCTCCCCCCAGAGAGGCCGCCATGCAATCAAGGTGACAGATGGCAGCGCCGCTGCTGTGGCCTCGCGGAGGAGATCAAAATCACCTTCAATAAACCCAGACTGGAATGGGCATGGGCCCTTCAGAAAGTCCGCTTGTCTGTCAAACCGTGGCAGCTTGCGGAAACAAGGGATGGGGGGTGGGGGAGAGGGGGGAACCGCGTGGTCCGTCCGGCCGCGGCTCCGTCTGACTGGGACCCGAGCGAGCGGCGCTCCTCCTTCCAGTGGCGTGGGCCGAGCCCGCTGCCAGGACAGGCGTGCTATATGGGGGGGGGGGGGGGGGGGGGATTGAGAGCTAATGCAAGAGGGCAAGAGAGAGAGGCTGGTGGGCTGTGTGTGTGTGTGTGTGGGGGGGACGGGGGGGGGATAAAGGGCGGCTGTCCTGCTTTGGTTATGTGAGGACCGACCTGGCCTGGTTGGACTCATGTTTATTTGATTAGATATTCACACATGCATGCATGCACACATTCACCGACAGACACATGCAAACACACACACACACACACACACACACACACACACACACACACTCAGCCCCAAAAAAGACAACAATTGACATTCAATCCTATGAACCTTAAACATGGCAAAACTGTCACTGTAAAATAATAATTGTGTGTGTGTGTGTGTGTGTGTGTGTGTGTGTGTGTGCGCGCGCACGTGTGTGTGTTGGTTCAACCTCTGATGGTGCAGGGAGGCTTGGCTGCACACAGTGTGTCTGCCTCTGAGTGTGTGTGTGTGTGTGTGTGCCGAGCGTGGAGAGACAGTAATGCTTGGGAACGCTACTTCACACATCCCCTTCATCTGATGCGCAGCTTCTGTCAGTGATGTGAGAAAAACAGCCTGACTCTCCAAGCCTTTTTTTTTTTTACACGCCAGTGCAAAAGTTCAAAATTGAAACGCCATCTGTTCAATAAAACTAATCTAGGCAGCGAGAGCCGGTCGCCAGGCGCTGCTGATTGGCCGCGTGTCCTGTCTGTCATACGACCAGCCTCCCGGTGTCCACAGTCAAACCAGGGGCCATTGTCAGTTACAAGTGAATGTGCTTTTTCTGTTTGTTAACAGCCGTCAACTTCAAGCGACTCCACATTTAATCAAAACGTTGGAACGTCGTGTCTGGTTTTTTTTCCATCACTGTAGTCGTGTTTAAGTTGTCTGTTAGTTTAAGTTGTCTGTGAATATTTGTACGTTTTCTGGTACAGCCCCAAGATCTTTTATACCATATACTTCTTTTTCTTTATTAATTCGGGTTGTTGGCACTTTTATTGGATGGTATATCTGAATTCAACCTCTCCACTGGTACTTTGGATCTAATAAAACGAGAGGGGCCTTAAGCACTTGCAGAGGAAAAGCCATTGTTCTCTCCTCTCCACCACTCGGAGGACTCACTTAGTTAATTGCTACACTTATTTGATTAATTGGGCATATCTCCTTGGTGCTCTCTCTTTTAGTTGCCATGTTTTATTGAGATGTCCCGGAGTGTCCTTAATCATCCACTTTTCCTATATTTTTTTTACAAATGTTAAATAAGTGCACTTCAGCTAATAATTAGATCAATTAGTCTAATTAAGATTGTAAGTTGAATTGGGAACGGTTGAAAGTGGCTCTTAGGTTTAGTGTCTGTATCGTCTCGTTTGACTCCAGTCTTAAATCCTGTTTCCAGCGGGAGTGCGGTTCCTAACCCGCAAGGACGTTGGAACTTGGGTTCGGTAATTTAAAGTTAAAATATTAGTATTGGAGAAAAAAAAGAAAAAAAGTATATATGGTTATATGCGGCCCCGGGTTTGGCTCAAATATAAAGGCCTATAATTCAACGAGGAATATAATTTAATGACTAACACTTTATTTTTTATGAACTTTTAGCTCTACACTTCACATCCACACACTATTATGAACAGCACACCCGCTGCTCCTGAGTACTTGCACAGAGCAGTCATAAAGTGTGTCTTTATGGCGCCTTGTACTACCGTTCAGTCTGCCCGAGATTTGCACCAAAGTTTCATTGTCATTCTCAAAGGGACGATTAATGCAAAAGTCTCATTTAATCCTGAATTCAACCGACAACCTTGTCTCTATTGGTCACTGTTTGGACCAATAGTGGGTGAGTACTGTGGGCTGTTTCTATCAAAGCAGTCACACCATATTGTGTAGTGCATCTGTGTTATTTGTCCATATCGAATATGTACACTGTAAACCCGAATAAGTTCCCAGAACTCAAAAAGATTAAGGCAATCGATTGCCTTAATTGTTTTAAGTTGACTAACTTAAAAGTCCAAATTTTCCTGAACTTAAAAGGTTAGATGACTTGCCACTTGTATCTTTTGATAACAGTTAAATTAAAGTGCTCATTTAGCTCAACTCAAATATTTGCAGTTAATATGACTTACAATTTTCAGTTAAGGCGACTCAATTATCTTCAGTTAATATGCCTAAACATTTTCAGTTAAGGCGACTCAATTATCTTCAGTTAATATAATTAAAATTAATTAAGGGGGACCTTTCGGTCTTTATTTGTCATTCCCATGTTCGGGAACGAAATTTGTCCTCTGCATTTAACCCATCCTACTGTACGTAGGAGCAGTGGGCTGCTATGATCAGCGCCCGGGGAGCAAGTTGGGGTTCAGGGTTCAGTGTCTTGCTCAAGGACACTTCGACACGCAGACAGTTTGGAAGCGGGGATCAAGGGGATCGAACCGCCGGCCCTACGGTTAGTGGACGACCCCGCTCTGTCCACCCGCTCTACCTACTGAGCTACTGCACGTTCAAAGTCACTTAAATCACCTTTCTTCCCCATTCTGATGCTCGGTTTGAACTGCAGCAGATCGTCCTGACCATGTCTACATGCCTAAATGCATTGAGTTGCTGCCATGTGATTGGCTGATTAGAAATTTGCGTTAACGAGCAGTTGGACAGGTGTACCTAATAAAGTGGCCGGTGAGTGTATATCTATGTGCTTCGTAAAACTAGCCTCAGAGAAATTCACCTCAGACCATGTGCCCCAACCCCATTTACAAAGAGAATAGTGTTTTAAAGTTATAGGCTACTTAAACAAAACACAAAACAGTTCAATTAAATGAGCAGTTAAAATTACACAAAAGGGAAGAATATGTTATTACTTATTCATCTTAAGTTATACTTAAATATTGTTTTTAAGTTGTACTTACACAAAACACAAAACAGTTCAATTTAATCAAAAAATATTAGTTTAAATAACTCAAAAGTAAGAAGAAGTTACACCAACTTGACATAATTAAGTTAGTACAACTTTTTCTAAAACTTTGAGTATGCACTACTTAATATATTTCATTACTTTGGACATTCGGGTTTACAGTGTAGGTGGAATTTGGATGAAAGTGTGTATGTGGGCCCATAATTAATTATCTTAAGAAATGTATGCTTTGTCACTATACCCTGAACATGAAATATACATGCTGTATGTTTCACTGGACATGGCATATTTATTTAAATAGTGTCTTCCGTCAGAAAGAGCCATCTTAGCTAGTCTCCACTATTTTGTGTATAGCTAAGTACTGTTCTTAAATAGTAAAACACTGAAATAGAGTGTGTCCACTAGGTTTGGATATATGCTTAAACATAAACATTATAAAGAAAACGTTTCTGACTATATTATTTTCTGTACCTCAAGATGCAATATTGTCCGGCACTATCTCGCATGGCCTAGTTCACAGTGGCCTATTGTCAACAACAACAACAACAGCAACGGGAATCAGGATTGTGGAAGTGCTCAGAAGCAACTGTCTTCTGTTAGACCCAATTCAGGGGCAGACAAGAGAGGCCCATTCAGAGGGTGCACTTGGCTTTGGGGGTGTTCTGTGATTGGATTAAATCATATTGATTCACGAGCGAGTGGCCACACCACTCCCATTGGTTTGTCAGAGGAGGATTTTAATTTGAGCCTCCCCTGATGGATGCTGGTAATTTATGCTGATTGGAAATAAAGCATTATATTTCCCTCCATCCGACCCCCCCATACCCCAACACAGGATCCTTCCGGAAGGGTATGAGAGGAGAGCAGTTGATTAGTCGTAATGTGACTGCGCGGCCGCGCGGCCCGAAATTTATGTGCGCCATTTGCACTGTGGCCATGTGTGCTGTGTACATCAGCTTTGTTAATGAAAATTGTTGCCGTGAGGATGTTGGTGGTTGCGGTGGCTGCGGTCGTTGTGGCGATTCCTCTGTCACACACAAGATAATCGCACCGGACATGAAACCGATCAAACTTCAGGCGGCCGTTGCTTGTGACCGTGAACAGTGTTATTGGTCATGTATCCGAGCAGTTGGCCATACATGGTACATGGTATGGCCTTTAGCAGCGGCCATGACCCCTAAAAATAAACCGATAAATATATTCATGGCCCCCTTCCACCAACAATAATAAAACGATAAACCTAAATACTATCCAAATTGATTAACATTGATCAGGTTGGATAAGATGTAAATATGTATTTATCATTATGGTTTGTAAACACACCGAAAGCACTGAAATAACTGAAAAAACATAGTGACAGAAGAGAACGTAGTTTAACATGAAGGGGAACATTAAAAGCGCATTGCATTCTAGGTCAGGAGACGGACATTGTCACAATGCATCAGCACTTTTGTGCGTGTGTGTGTGTGTGTGTGTATGTGTGTGTGCGTGTGTGTGGGAG
>JAOPHQ010001689.1:0-12795 GCA_030340625.1 Merluccius polli | reverse complement strand
TGGTGTGCGAGCATTCATGTTTTATGTGCAAGCGTGTATATGTGTGCAAGTGTGTTTATGTGTGTGTGTGTGTGTGTTGGTGTGTGTGTGTGCATGTGAATATATGTGTGAGCATGTATGCATGTGCGTATGTGTGTGCATTTGTGCCTGTGTGTGTACATGTGCATGTGTGTGTATGTGTATCTCTGCATGAATGCAACTGTGCATGTGTATGTATGTGCAAGTGTGTGTGTGTGAGTGTGAGTGTGTGTGTGTCCAGGAGTGTGGCCTCACAAGAGCAGTAGCAGCGCAGGCAGCACCACGACAGGGCTGGTGATGTAAATCATCACTTTGTTGAACCACACAGGGAAGTCACTGGCGATGGTGTCCGAGATGATGTCATAGATCTTCTCCTGACCACTGTGGCACGCAAAGCAAAACACACACACACACACACACACACACACACACACACACACACCAAATATGTTACACACCAAAATACATGCACACATTCTGCTGTTGCACATATAAGCCAGCCTACTTCCATCACTTTGTGCAAAATGTTTAATTAATAATTAGTTAATGATTAGCATACTTCATCTGTCAATCAAACTGACAATGTAAGTCATGAGAAACTATGTATATATTAGTGGTGGGCATAGATTAATTTGTTTAATCTAGATTAATCTAACTGTAATCTTGGAAATAATCTGCGTCCTCTGCCCGGTCGCCGGGCAGAGGACGCAGATTATTTATTATTTTTTCCGCAGCGCAGCCGTTCCACGGGGCTTACCTTCCTTGGTGGAAATCCGGTATAGACCCAGCTCCCAACCCAACTTTGAGAATAGATTAACGGTGATCATTTTTTTATCGCGCGATAAGAGTCTCGTGTTATCGCAGCGCGTTAACGCCGATAACGGCCCACCACTAGTATATATACATATATAATATAACTGAAACTACATAAAGGGTTTTTACCTAAACGGCCCACAATGCTGCGATGGTCTGTATCTCACAATGGCAAAGATGGTGGGCAGCATGCACAGGAACAGCATAAACAACAACATGGCCAGGTAGAAATTGTTTGATCTAAAAAAACAAAAACACGGAAAGATTATATGAAAAGAGAATTAATACGAACATAAATTAGAGTGACATAAATATTAATTGTGTCTTTTATTATGTTTTAAATATATTTCCATATTGCACCCTATACTTAAGGTTACGTTTACTTTCTGAGGATAATATACTGACAATTTACACAATAAATTGTTGGCATTTGGTCCTGCACTCCATAATCAGTCAGGTGGATTGTGTGATTGTTGGACTGTGTTAACATGAATGGGATTTAAATGATCCGTCAACTGGCTGCACCGCTAACTCTCCTCATGCAAGAGAATAGCATTAGAACGATACACGCAACGGGCTCACTCACGAGAGGGAGAGAGAGAGAGAAACAGAGAGAGGGGGGAAGAGAGAGAGAGAGAGAGAGAGGAGAGAGAGAGAGAGAGAGAGAGAGACCGAGAGACAGACCGAGAGAGAGAGAGAGAGAGAGAGAGAGAGAGAGGGGGGTGGTGGTAATATATGTCTTTGTGTGTGGATGGATGCTGGTATATCCTGCCCCGTCTGGGAGTGACTGATAAGACCCCAGAGAAACAGCCGTGTTACATAAATCCAGAGGACTGTGGGCCGGAACCCCGAACTGTCAGCTGCATAAAATTATAGATATCAAGATTTTACAATCCAAGCAAATCACAGGAAATTGAAAGTGGATGTGACACACACACACACACATGCACACACACATATTTTTTTCTGGAACACAATAGGAAATAGAGTTAGACTTGTTAATGTGTCCTTTGTTGTGAGTCTGTGTTGTTTATTTGCTTTATTTCATTAAGCGATGCAGCTCTTTTTAAGTGGATGGTGTGTGTGTGCGTGTGTGTGTGTGCATGTGTGTACCTGGAGGCTCTGAAGACTTGCTGATGGGGAACGTTGCAGGTGAGAACAGCCCAGCTCCTCAGGTACATCAAGCCAATCAGCTTCATCACATTAAAAGGCGGGAAGACAAGGAGAGAAGAACGCCCCCATCCTGAAAGAGACACGTAAATGGTCACACGCACGCACGCACACACACACACACACACACACACACACACACACACACACACGCATGCACGGACGCACGCACATAAATACCCACACATACAACAAACAGATGCAGACACACAAAGCCCCCCCCCCCTCACACACATATCCACACAAACAAACAAACAGATGCAGATGGATACAAGGCAAAAACAAAAAACCCACACACAATTTCACACAGCGCGTCAGGCACTCACGCGGAGACACAGCGAGGGGACGCGTTACTTGGGGACATTTTGTGGGGGACATTTTTTTGGGGACACTCATAGTGTTTCCTCATAGGACACATTAGAGCTAGCCACTTGGGGGATTCATATCATTACACTCATCATACACCAGATGACGTCTCGGGAAATGAGTTTGGGGGGGGGGGGGGGGGGGCGGGATATTACCCGGTCGAGCGTACAGGAGCATAATGGAGAGATTCCAGACGAGGCTAAAGTCAATTTACCCAGGGTCACTGCCTCCGTCCACCGCTGCTCGCGCTAATAGTGACTAACGGCGCCCAGTAGTGCACCGGTGGCAAAAGCTCGAGCTCGATGTGTTGCAGCTTTAATGGCGATATCATCTCTGGTATTTTGCGGCAGCATACGTTTTGTGGGGAAGAAACTCATTAGGGTTGTTATTTAATGGGACGTACCAGATCATCCCCTGGTTGTAGATCAGGTGCAGGACGTTCTCGGCTATTTTGAATTCTCCGTATTCAGGCTGAAGTGGGTTTGAAAGAAAAGGTGTTATCTGTGTCCAAGGGAGCACTGCCATGTGCTCCCTTGAGATAAAGGGCATTTATTTCATTTACAAAATCGGCACTTCTTCAAGATTTAAGTCTTGTTTGGACTCTATGCTCTTCAGTAAAAATAGTTTCTAAAGGTGCAGATTATCAAAGTTACCTCTGTTTGATCTGGACGATGGTCACACACAATTCAAGTCAAGTTGGGAAATGTGTCTAAAATGCCTAATTTGTTGGGCACTCACAAACTTGCTCTCCAGGTCCCAGCAGCAGCAGTCGCTAAGGTAACGCACCACCAGGCCGCGGATGAAGTCAATCAATAGGATGCTGGCCACCGTGAAGATCATGTCAATGATGGACAGCTTCAGCATCTCCTGTGTTGTGATGCACACGCACACACACGCGCGCACACACACACACACACGAATGTACTGCTAAACAGGCTGGAACATCAGTGTTTTTAAAATGAAATCTCCAAGCAATTGAGTTATAGCAATCGTTATGCTGCCCTCTATTGGTCATTTGTTGTATGACTTGTTATTCCCAGATGAAGGCTAAATTATTGTACATTGCAATGCAACCATGAATTAGTTTTGTGTCCACCATACTGTCTAACCGAGAGAGAGAGAGACAGATAGAGAGAGAGACAGAGAGAGAGAGAGAGAGAGAGAGAGACAGAGACAGCGAGAGACACGCAGACAGACAGAGAGAGAGAAATAGAAAGAGAGAGAACCTGTCCAACGTAGGTCTCCCAGCAGGGGTCCTGCTGTGAGCGGGCGTTTTTCTCAAACAGAGCCGTGCGATTGGTCAAGGCCACCAGGACGTTCTTGCCACCACTGGTGTTGCTGAATACGCTGCCCACGTCCAGCACCGTGGCGATGGTTGCTATGGTTGTTGTGGTGGTTACCATCGTCGTGCTGTTGTGTCCAGAGAGAGAGATTTCCGAGACCAAGGTGGAGAGACTCTCCTCGTCGGCCGGCTGGGAGATGGTGGCCATGAGTGGGCTGGAGTCAGACCAGTTACCAGGAGCCAGCTGGATCTGGACACACACACGCACACAGACAAACACACACACACACACACACACACACACACACATACATATACACGCACACACACACCACCCATCCACTTCACTTTGTTGGACAAGCAGTGGATGATGATTGGGGTATTGGCCCATGTGTAGCACTGCATGGCTACACCAGTGTAATATAATCCTGGTGGTTGTGATTTAACACACTAATAACCGTTAGGGGTGGTGTACTTACAGCAGAGCTCATGCTGTTCACCTTGTCCAGCAGGGCGATGATGAGGCTGTACAGATTGCCCAGGTACAACACCAGAACCCTGCAAACACACTCCAAACTCACTTTGCACCCAGGAACCAGCATCAACTAGCAGGGAAATGCTTAGCCTGCCCCTTCAACTGTGCTTAGACAATATGATAAAATACACAATAATTATATAATTAAGTATAAGAGTGAACAGGTAAAATAAAAGCACTAGTATCTTTAAATAGAGCAAATACCAAGATAACAAACTAACTTGTCCTGTATGAAGCGTGCTTGATTGTCTATAGCAGTGGTTCTCAAACTATTTTTACTAATGAATTTTTCCAGCACAAACCATTTTGTGAAAGGGAAATGTACATGTGCATGTTATTTCTAAACATGAACATTAAACTGTTGGGCGTGAATACTTACAGTTGGAGTACAAGTGGAGTTGTGCTTCACTTATGATTGTTGTCGTTCATTAGAAACATTGACAGAAGTTGTACTTTAAATGTCCCTCGTACCCCCGGCGATCCCACAAAGGACCCCTAGTGGTACGCGTATCCCCATTTGAGACCCTCTGGTCTATAATATGACTGGACTCGGTGTGTGCTGCTGTTTCACCTGGCCAGCTGGAAACGGAGGGAGGTTCTGGGGTGGTACATCTCCAGCTGAGAGACCAGCTCGAATGCAGACGGAGCGATCATAGTGATCAGAGACACCACCACACTGACCTAGACGGAGAGAGAGCATGTATACAGGGGGGATAGCAATGGCCTAACCTAACTAGTAAAAAAACTCTCATTCTCAATATTGTTATTACCACTACAGAGCCACTACACCCTATGGTGTTGGTCTGTGCATGTACTAGTCAGTACAGTAATAATACCATCCACTCAGCAGTTTAGTGTCCTTCTGATTTAACACAAAACTCTCTGTATTCCTGTAATTTCAAACCCATTTCAGTATAATAGGTGAACGAATGTGACACGGTTGTCACATTTACACAACTATACCCCACTATTTTCTTTTTTTAACCCAGTTAATGAACTCTTTCCATAGAAAACTAAAATAAAATACATAACCGGTGACAATGAAGAATCTGAATAGCCCTGCAAGGGAGACGTTTATCTCTGTAACCTCCCTTACATTAAAACTCTTGAGAGGTAAATCAAATCATCAGCTGCCACGGACAGATGGCAGCGAAACCAAGCCAACCAATTACCAGCCTCCCATGCCCTTACTGTAACTGCCTGGCTCCGCTTTCAGCCCCGGTCGGACACCGCTGTCATCCAGCGTCTCCTAATCGCATTGTGAGGACAGATAACGCAATGAGCGGCGAGCCGTTGTCCCGCCCACGGCCGATGACACCGCGTTGTCGCCGGTGTTCGAGTCCATGTCCCCGAAATCGAGTCAGAGTTCGAGCCGCCATAACGTGAGTTTGAGTCTGAGTCATCAGAATTGAAATGAAAATAAATGTCTACATAAAAGTAAGGTGGTGTTTATTAAGTCGTACTAAGCCATACTGACATAATAACAAATGCACAAAAAAACCCCCACCAATAAACACATATGTTGCATGTAAAACTAATAAGTACGAGTCCTCCTATCTGACATCTGACTCCAAATGCAGTCGGCGCTTGAGTCTGAGTCGGGTCACGAGTCATGGACATGGGGGCTCAAGTCCTACAACGCAACCTCACCTCGTTCTTCTCCCACAGGGTGAGCTCAGGCTTCTCCTGCTCCAGCTTCTGGGAGCGGTCCACCACAAAGTAGATGATGTAGATGCTGCCAGCCAGGGACAGCAGCACCAGGATGTTGGCCAGGATACGCAGGCTGATGAGAACCGCCCTGGGAGGAGAAGAGGAGGAGGAGGAGGAGAGATGGAGGGGGTAGTCGTGGTTATCAGGTGTTTGACTCGACTCCCAACCGAAAGGTTCTGGGTTCAAACCCAGATGGTCACAGTCTACCTGTAGGCATCCTTAAGCGAGATGCCCTAACCCCGACTGGCTCATTAATCTAATGTCCTATGCTGATAATGGTGCTGATTTACAAAGGTGGAATCACACACACACACACACACACACACACACACACACACACACACACACACACACACACACACACACACACACACACACACACACACACACGGCAAAGCACTGTTGAGATGGGGAAGGCAGGCATCTGAGGAGGTGTGAACTAGTGCAACATGCCAAGATGGTTTTTAGGGTGATTGGATTTGGCGGTTTAGCAGACAAGCAGATGGATAGCATCCAGGTTGTTTGTTCTTTGTTCTTTCTCTTGCTTTTAGCCGGCCAGGGGTACATCATTTAGCACACTTACCAAAACATATCTATTTTTAAACACAAGACATTAAGGAACTAAAAACCCACATACAGGCTTGTATCTTTCTTCTTCTCCTGCTCCTCAACAATGGCTTCCTGTAGAGGGTTGGAAACGTCATGTGTCACACACGTATTACATGTGAAACATGCCATTACATTATCACATGTCAGGAGTTGTCCGTTTGATTAACGGACGGGGGTTTTACATGTAGCCTACTGACTTGAGTCACACGATATATCGTGCATGTGGTAAATAAAGTTAGCACATCAACATAATGTATACCCATGGGTCACCATCCATTGTTCATTGTACATTTGCATGCCTTAGGCGCTTCACTAAATGCTAAATAGGATCTATGTAATATGTGCTTTTCTAATGTTTTTTTTCAGACCTTTGGCATGTGGACAATGCCTCCAACTCCAGTTGTGTGTGTGTGTGTGTGTGTGTGTGTGTGTGTGTGTGTGTGTGTGTGCGTGTGTGTATTTTTGCACTGAAGGGGCATGCAGAGCTAAGAGCCTCGCGAAGGACATTTTAAGAACCACGCTTTAAGGACAATGTCGTCTGTATTCTCGAACCCTGATGTTGTTGACGATGGCGGCTCCTTTGCTCTCGGCCGCCTCAGGGTTTCCTATCAGGTAGTCCCAGGCGCAGAAGACACGCCAGCAGAAGGTGAAGTTCTCGTCCGAAGCGCTGGCCAGGCTGAGGCGTGAGTTCCTCGCCATCCTGAGGGAAGCGTTGGAATGAAAGAAAGAAGAGGAAAACGTGAGAAACAGCCCTCCTTCACTCCGGTGCCATAATGTTAATCGGAAGGATCGAAGGGTAATCTGTCTATCTGTATCACGTTTTTTTTTGCACGCTCATTTGGATTTAGATAAATGTAACTGAATGGCAATAAGCGGGGGGGGGGGGGGGCTACTATAATACATTTTTGCTTTGTGGTTTTGTTATTTTACTTACTTACTGTTCAACTGCTAATTTGCTCTCCTTTTAACTATTTTGATGCACAGCAGCAAGTGCAAATAATTTCCGATCTAAAAATTGATTTCAATTCATGAATTAATTTACTTACATACATACACAACCTTAGTGCCAATGTGCGGGAAACAGTATTTCCTGTTCAGTGGAGCTCATCCTCGTATGTTAGCATCAGCGACACACAGGCTAAAGATATACTAAAAGGATGAATTAAACAATCCACATGTTGCTATTTTTCATGTACTTAGGTACTTTTTTCACACTCCCGCAGCCAGGGACACACTTCATATCGGGGTTCAGTACATTGGCACGACGACACTGGCAGGCGCAGGTGGTTTAAGCCACAATGTGACACAGCAGCAGGGTCGCAACATTGCATGCAGGGGGGCCCTCGAAAAATACAGTCTGCCTCCTGTAATCTATCCGTTTGATCAGGCCCTACAGCACATTGTGTCTATGTGTGATGAGGCTTTTTAGGATGTACAATAGCTAAGTGTGAGAAGTGATGGATGGATAGTAGGATTACTTTCTCAGCAGGATGATGAAGCTGTAGGCGAAGACGGCCATGCCAACCATGAAGTAGGCCAAGGGGAGGCGGTAGCCCGCGCTGCCAATCTTCCTCACGTTGCCGTAGTAACCGTAGAACAGCACCGAGTACTGCAGGTAGCCCTGCAGACCCAAGGCCACGCGCGCGCACACACACACACACACACACACACACACACACACGTACAACGATAATGGTGATTATAAAAGTGATTTAGTCGCCAGGTAAGAATGACCTAAAAAATCTATCTGCAAAGCGGAGGCAGAAAACCGTAACCAATCACAATGAACGCCAGTTAAGCCACCAACACTATGGATAACAGTGAACATGACACTTCTGCCAGGCGTGACATTAGCCTTGTTGTAGAGGTCAAGCAAACAGCGAAGGTGATGGTGAAATAAATGGCATGCTTAATAGTCTGAAGGGTTTTAAATAACGACCTCTTGTGTCCATTTCAGCAGGATGTCTGAAATATTATATACTGTATATATATTTTACAACAGTAAAATATATATATATATATATATATATATATATATATATATATATATATATATATAGAGAGAGAGAGAGAGAGAGAGAGAGAGAGAGAGAGACAAGGAAACAAGAGAGAGAGAGAGACAGAGAGAGAGAAACAGACAGACAGACAGACAGTGAGAGAGACAGTGAGAGAGAGAGAGAGAGAGAGAGAGAGAGAGAGAGAGAGACAGACAGACAGACAGACAGTCAGAGACAGATGGAGAGAGAGAGAGAGAGAGAGAGAGAGAGAGAGAGAGAGAGAGAGAGAGAGAGAGAGAGAGAGAGAGAGAGACTTACCCCCAGAGACCAGATGGTGTCCAGATCCTGGGCTGAGGAGAACTGCTCCTTGGGAATGGTTTTGCTTCTCGTCGTTCCAAACGAGGCGCCAGCCAGCAGCTACAGCGAGGACCAACAACACAATGCAGGACATGTTCACGTTTGATCGAATGATCACTTGTTGGACTTTAGATATTCTGTGTCTTTACAAAATTTCTATAGTTATATTATTTATATAGCCCTAAGTTTCTGTCTCAGTTCCATCTTCTGACAAACAAACGCAACACAGACAGGTATATATTACACAGTTTGATAATAACAGACATGCGTCTCGGAGGCTTAACCTCGCCAGTGTGCTGACCACATACCTTGTAGCGACCCAGACTCGATTCTCACCTGCAGCCCTATCCTACATCTCTCTGTTTCAAACCACATCGCTGTCCCCATCCATAAAGGCACCAAAACCCATACAAACATAAAAATAACATATCATTAAGCCGGGATGACGCCTTAGCAGGTCTCCCATCAATGAAATGCTTCAGTTAAAGGGTATTTAGTGTATGCTTGAAAGGTAATGCCAGTTGGTGTGGAACCAGGGTAACGATAGAGTTGTTATAGTGATGGGGGATAAAACATGGGAATGGGATTGGAAGATTGTGTGATAAGCGAGCAGCCGACCCATGCGGATGGAAATTGTGTCCTTGTTTCGGCAGCAGACATAAATTACTTTTTTTCCCGCTCCGACTACTTCCACCTCTCTGGCCTTTGAGGTGATTGGCTACTCTGCACCGGTGGCTGAAGGTGCAGGATAACCCGTCCGACCCTATAATGTGTCCTCAACGACCCAGCGGGGACGCAACAGGACGTTAATATCAGGATTGTGACAGTTAGGCATGAAGGCATGAAGGCTTGAGGCGTGCAAGTCAAATTGAGCAACATGATTTCATTAATGGGTGGGTGAATTTTCCTTACCTATCTATATTTTGTCAGTTCTTGTCCTCGGCTGTCAACACGCCATTGACACACACACTGACACACACACACACACACACACACACACACACACACACACACACACACACACACACACACACACACACACACACACACACACACACACACACACACAGACCTCTGGTAGGACGATGAAGGCTCCAGTCATGATGGTGAGGACGATGTTGATGCCGAACAGCCAGCGGAGGAAGATAAAGTAGGAAGCCACTCCAGAACCAAAGTGACCTCCCCAATGAAAGACCAAGCAGAACATTTAGGTAGGAAAACATCAATCAACTCATCGCATTGACCGAGGAGAATATCCTCCTATCCCTATAGACATTGTATTAGGTCATATATTTAGGATATTTTAGATAAGGAAGAAAGGAATACAGGATAATGTAAAATAGCAAAATAAATAAAGACGTGTTTGTTCTTTATATCTCACTTTCTATCTTCTTGATTCTCATCTCCCAGGGGATGAAGAGAACGACGATATTGTAGAGCAGTCTGGAAAGTTTCTTCAACAGCTGTCCGGATGATACATCAATAATGGGACAGAGTTAGAAATAACAGAATTATAACAACCACATTTGCATTTCCCCTGATTGGAAATCACAATTATCATTTCTACAAAAACAATCGCTATTGTGATCGCAACTGTAGTGCAGCTCCTATTCACTCAACGCGGCCACTCAATAAATGGACATTTTGGGCATGAATCAGTTCAGTTCAAGTCAGCTGAACCAAATCATTTCTAATTACAGTTAACTGGGACTTGATCTTTGTAATTAATAATTCATCGGCAGCTCGCTTGCAAAAGTCAATTAATGCTAATGGTGCTTGAGCTGCCTCGGCCAATGCTTCTGGAACATTTTAATTAAGGCAAGCCATAACAACAGGAGATAAATCTGCTCCCCGCACTGCTGAACTATACCACTATCTCTCTTTCTGTGTGTGTGTGTGTGTGTGTGTGTGTGCGGGGGGGGGGGGGGGGGCGTGTGCATGTGTATGTAGAAGTGTGAATGAAAGAACTGTGCATGAGAAGTAGAAAAGGGGAAGAGAGAGAGAGAGAGAGAGAGAGAGAGAGAGAAAGGGAGAGCGAGAGGGTAAAGACTATGAATATCAGCCGTCCCACTCTACTGTTGATTCAAGTGTAAAAATAGGGATAAACTGCAAGCAAGCGAGAAGTGTAGTTTTATGAGGATATCAGTACAGATTAGACTAGCAGTATTCTGCATGATGTGTGTGTGTGTGTGTGTAACATTAGGACAGCAGAGCAGACAGGCTAGTACCGCATTGCAGGAAAAGTACCAAAAAGCTCTGCTCAAGCAAAGTCTGATTAATTTGTGACTGCAAACAGGCTGTAAACAGGCCGTAAACAAACCGTTTCTCACTCCTCCTTCAGGAGATCAAATCTAAACCTGGACTATCATATAAACTAACCGATTAGTATACTAATCATAGACCATTAATAAACTAATGAATCACATGAATAATATTTGTAATAATGTAATTATGTATTTTTTAATTTAAAAAGGACAGTGTGACTTAAAATGCTGTGTATTAATATGAAACAATATAAACAACATTGTTGTCAGATTGTAAGGAAAGTATGACTTGTAATCATAGCCTTGTAATCACACTACTGAATTAACATTTAATTAGTATTTTAATTAACAAAATAGATTTTTTTTTCGATCAATATCATGAATAATATTTGTATCTCAAACATGTCATTATGTTTCAAAAAATTGAACATTAGAACAAATGTGTGTGTGTGTGTGTGTATGTGTATGTGTATGCATAAGTGTATGTGTGTGTGTGTGTGTGTGTGTGTGTGTATATATGTATATGTATGTGTGTGTGTGTGTGTGTGTGTGTGTGTGTGTGTGTGTGTGTGTGTGTGTGTGTGTGTGTGTGTGTGTGTGTGTGTGTGTGTGTGTGTGTGTGTGTGTGTGTGTGTGTGTGTGTGTGTGCGTGCGTGCGTGTGTGCGTACGCGCGCGTGGGTTCTGTTTAATAGTTGTGTACCTACATCAGCTCCTGCTGCCTGGTACCCTCTGGTCCGGGTCAGCCTGCCTTCGTATTTCAGCACAATCTCCCGGGCCTGCCTGTCACACGCAGGTGGGGGAGGATATGCTCTTAGATACGGTAGTGGTGGGTGGGGTTACTGTACAGTCTGGAAATAGTTGTACAACTGTGACAACTGTGTTGTACCAAAGTTACCTACAAGTTATGAAAGTACCCAAAAGTTGAATTGTTTTATTGAGTATTTTATTTATTGAGTAAGTATATTAATATCATAGCTAAGATTATATTTATGGGGTCACACTTTCATATTGTGGAATAGGCTGTGGTGGTCTTTGCATAATATATATATATATATATATATATATATATATATATATATATATATATATATATATATATATATATATATATATATATATATATACAGTATATACAGTATATACAGTATATATAGTAGCAGAACCCGACCCTACTGGTTCTATATAACATCTCATTTAATATTGTTTTCTTTGGCCAAAAGCTTGATTGTACGCTGGAGTGAAACATTTATTTACAGCACCGGACCGATACTGATCTCTACGGACCTTGTATAACTTAATGGAGCCACAACACCAACAATCAGTTCCACACAGTGATCCTCAATAACATCTTAGCTACACTGGTGTTAAACATAGAAGAGAGAGAGAGAGAGAGAGAGAGAGAGATGTGTATGTATAGAGTGTGTGTATGTATGTATGTGTGTGTGTGTGTGTGTGTGTGTGTGTGTGTGTGTGTGTGTGTGTGTGTGTGTGTGTGTGTGTGTGTGTGTGTATGTATCTCTGTGTGTGTATCTGTGTGTGTGTATCTGTGTGTGTTTAAGGAGGTTGGTGGGGTGGGCTTTGATAAATGAATTAACATTTCACTGCTGTGAAATATACGAGGCGTCTCAGTGGGACCCATAATAGGCACTGAGCCAGAGATTACAGAGGGTGTA
>JAOPHQ010001687.1:10000-13910 GCA_030340625.1 Merluccius polli | reverse complement strand
ACACACACTCACACACGTCAATCTGATAAAAAACGATTATGATGTGGAATACTATAAAAGTTGAGATGCATAGTACTGTACTGTTAGGAGCATAAAGAGATTTGAGTCTTGGTAGTGGAAACGTTGAGTGTATGAAAGTGTATCTTTTTGCTGAAATACAAGACCCACAGCTATGATTAGGTCATCGCGATCGATGGGTCTTGGGGAAGGGAATTGGCCAACAGGGAGCTACGCTTTAACTCGATCAATCTCAGGGAGAGAGGGAGAGAGAGAGAGAGAGAGAGAGAGAGAGAGAGATAATGAGAGTGTGGGAAAAGAGAGGAGGGAGTGAGAGAGTGATTTCAGCGCAGACTTTTAGCATTCTGTGCAATCAATTATCTCGGCAGAGCTCGTCAACAGTCTGTTTTTTCCATCTCTTCCCCTCAATAAGCAGGAGAATGAGATGAAGAAGAAAGAGGAGGAGGAGTAGAAGGAGGAGGAGAAGGCGGTGGAGGAAGGGTTCATGGGACCCATCTTTGTTTCTCCAACAAACATATTTCAACACCGGTTTCCTGTCAGCGCAGGCGCCGCTGTGCGGGTCTGACCTCGCGTAAACATTTTTTTTTTTTCCCGCCTTCGGTTTGAGTTTTCCGTGTATTCTCAGCCCCCGACCCGCTTTTTATGTGACTTATGCTGTTATCTCACGCTTCTGAAGTCAGCCCTGAAAGAGTGGTTAACACACACACACACACACACACACCTTCACATACATCACATACACACATACTATAAAACACACACACACACACACACACACACAGGACCTGTGGGCAGAGGGCCCTCCGCAACACCGCTGTGACTTCTCCCGGCTCATGCATAATGCATGAGAACATGTAAATGCGTTATTCGCCGCATGCATTAATGATCACGGGGAAACTTGCGAGCATAAGCGCCGGGCCAATTTACTCAAAAGATGTGCACAGATAAAGGTCTATACTGCACTACCACCTCCACTCCCCCCCCCCCCCCCCCACATCCCTGGCTCCCACTCAACCCCCTCTCTAACCCCTTATTCCATCACACCCCCAGTGCTGTGATGTGTGTGTGTGTGTGTGTGTGTGTGTGTGTGTGTGTGTGTGTGTGTGTGTGTGTGTGTGTGTATGTCTGGGCGGGGGGGGGGGGGGGGATAATGAATGCAGCCCCAATTGCAACTCCTGCACAGCTGTAGCACTAGGCAGCTGCATAGCACACAGACACTAACATGGACACCGTTGTCTTTTATTGGTCGCTTGGGGTGTGTGTGTGTGTGTGTGTGTGTGTGTGTGTGCGTGCCGGAGTGGGTGATGATAGGTTAACTAGTCCCTGAGGAGATTTTTAAAACAAAAAAAATGGTACATTTCCTTGAGGCAATGAATTAAAGAACGACAAGCACACAGGTGCAAAATACATTTATCTCACAATGGAGAAAAACGACGTTGGGCGGTTTTAGTGTCTCTGGCTGGGCTTTCTCTCCACCCCTCCCCGCCAGAGAGAGAGAGAGAGAGAGAGAGAGAAAGAAAGAGAGAGAGGCGAACGCTGCCTTGTCAAAGCCTTTGTTCCACAGACAGGCGGACGAGCGAGACCGGGCGGACATCCTGTCAATCTACCAGCTTGGGGACCGGGGCTCTGGAGATGATGACAGCACATCCTCTCTCTCTCTCTCTCGCCTCGCCCCCCCCCCCCCCCCCCCCCACCCCGTCCCTCCCTCTCCTCTCTCTGTCTTCCTCACTCACATTCCCCAAAGTGCAGGGTGGTGGTGTCCCCACGCCTGCTTCTCTGTCGCTACATGACGCTCCCACTTTGGAGTGCGGCTGTCGTTGCGCGGCGAGTGACCTTTTGGGGGTGGGGGGGGGGGAGCGGTACTTCCTGTGCTGGTCACGGCGCAAAAAAAACACAGAAAGGAGGGGAAAGAGATAGAAAATAGGCACCCCCTCCCTCCCTCCCTCCCTCTCTCCCTCCCTCGTGTACTGATTTGCAGTGACAGTAATGGCTGTTTATGAGGCCGCCTTGCCCTTGTCATGTCGGAGAGTAGCAGTCCTACATTTAGAGCGATTAGACAATTAGGGGCCATTATGGTATTACACTGGGTTGGTGTCGACCACCACCACACACTACAGCGTGGAGAGGGGGGATAGTGGGAGCAGGGGTCTCTCTCTATCTCTCTCACTCAACTCTTGGCTCTAAGCTGGCATATAATGGGCGTAATGATTGCAGCCAGACTCCGGTGCGACTCCACCACTGCCCTATTTAGAAATAGGCCGCGTGTTCTGTTGGAATTAACAGCTGAGGGAGATGGATAAAGGCAGAAAATAAAGTGGGGGGGGGGGGAAAGGTGGAGAAGTAGAGGGGAGCGGGAGCTAAGTAAAGCTTTAGCAGAGCTGATTTTACTTGGCTCGTGTTAAAACGGTAATTAACATAAGACCCGGTGCCAATTTCCTAAAACTAACACACTGAACACCAATGCACACTGGCTCGTTTATTGGGTAAATGAGCGGAGAGATCTGTATCTATTTTAGCTGGAGTAAGGTCAATTACCAAAAAGTAATAATTTACAAGGTCGGTCAGACAAAATGATGCTGTATTTTAATTTTAATTTCGAATAATATTTTTTTTTAAATTATTCAGTAAATAGTAAATGCTTAACTCTGCCTTTGAATACACATTTAAATAGCAAAAGGAAAGAGGAATCTCTCTATCTATCCGTCTTTCTCCGGTAACAACGGAGAAACAGAAGGAAAGACTTTGAGGAAGCATGCCTAACAGAAGATGTCTGTTTGTTCCTCTCGTGTGTCCGAAGAGCGCCAAGCTACGTCTGCCCTTAACACCAAAAACATGTCCGGACGGGGGCAATTAAGAACTGTTAGAGGAGAGGGGGAAGAGATGGGAGGAGAGGAAGAGGAGGGGACTGGAAAGGAGAGGAGTGGAGAGGAGAAGAGAAGAGAGGGAAGGAGAGGAGTGGAGTGGAATGGAGGCGAGAGGGTAGGAGTGGAGAGAAGCAGAGATGAAAGGAAGAGGAGAGGAGAGAAGAGGAGAGAAGAGAAGAACAGATGAGAGAAGAGAGGAGAGGTTAGGAGGAGTAACAGAGAATCGCTTGGTAGGGACACAAGCGGAGGAGATGAAAGATAATGGAAGCAGGGGGACCAGTGTGTGGAAGAGGAGAAGAAAGTAAAAAAAGTGAGAAGAAAAAGAAGCAAGCAAAGTTAATAAAAAAGAAAGGGGATAGGAGAGGAGAGGAAGGAGGAGAGGAAGGAGGAGAGGAAGGAGGAGCAGCATCTGGAGAGTGTGGCCGGTCATCTCCCTCTCCTCCAGGAGGTACAAGGAGGGAGGGGAATCTGTTCCCTGTCATCTTCCATCTTGTCAGTCTTTGTTCAGACATCTTGCGTCTCCTTCAGCAGCTGTGTACTGCCTTCGCCGACAGATGGCTCGCTCTCTTTGATATGTACTCACTTCTAGGCCCACTCTCTCTCGCGCTCTCTCTTCCTGACTCTGCTTTTATCCAGGTGAAAAGTTTTCACCCATGAAGTGCATGTGGCAAAGTGTGAAGAACCTCGTCCGGTATGCCGGCCGTCAACCACTTAGACTGTTTGCACAATACACGGAGGTGTTTGCTGTCAAACACAGTTAAACCTTCCTAACTGGCCTCGGAGTGAAAACATTGATCTATACAGGTTTGCTTTGTGTGTGTGTGTGTGTGTGTTTATGTGTGTGTGTGTGTGTGTGTGTGTGTGTGTGTGTGTGTGTGTGTGTGTGTGTGTGTGCGCGTGCGCGCGCGTGTGTGTGAAATGCCAGTGTGTGAATTGGTTCCACAGTCCTGGGCCAACTCCCGATACATAACCCGACAAGCTTGGCTCAGCGAGGGCGTGGTGAGACGCAGCAGATCGTTGCATGGGAC
>JAOPHQ010001687.1:0-7500 GCA_030340625.1 Merluccius polli | reverse complement strand
CGTAGGGGTTGGAGGTGGTGGTGGTGGTGGTGGTGGTGGTTCGTCGTGGGGGAGGGTATGCTGGGAGACAAGCTTTACCGCCAAACATAGACAAGGTAGGGTCAAGAATCTCCATAAGCCTCTTAGCCCAAACGCCCAATCGTTTTTTTTAAGCACGAATAAATTAAAGACAGCTTGGCTGAAGCGGCTCCAATGGACACGCCTTATCACTCTCTTCAGAGCGGTGCGCGGTCGGCCGCAGGACGAGCCTCCCATGCAAATCAACCTCCTCACGATTGGCCTGAGAGGACAAGGAGCCTGAGCCCCAATGGTAATGGATGGTTGGACCGGAGGAACGTTACAAGCGGCAGAGAGCACACCCAGTCACAGACAAGTACATGATTTATGTAGACGCTTTTTGTCATAGTCATCCAAGGGAATGTCACACAGCAGTATAGTCGGCGTGTATGTCATCTCTCCATAACATCTAATGATAAAGAATAGAAATAGGTGGGATAACTTTGGCATAAATGGCAATTCATAATGTGAACCATCTTTCTCTCTTGTCATCATCAGCTGCTTTTGAATAGAAAATGGGGTATTATAATATGATGTTCATGAGGTACATTTTTTGTCAATACAACACCAACAAAAGACGACGAAAGACAAGATCTGAAATGATCCAGTTATCCAGACCATAATCTCAACGATCCAGATGGATTTCGACAACTTTCTACAACCCTTTTTCTTCTCGCCGTGCACTTTGGGCAATACCACCCTAGATGCCACCGCAGGGTAACCTGCATCATCATCATGTGCCTATCGCACTGAATACCATCCCATCATTTCAGACCACAGTAAGGGCCCCCCAACCCCTGCTACTGCACAGCCAGCCCACGCCACCACACTCGGTGGGGCTCGCTGTCATTATAGTGATTACAGCTCCCCACCTCCCCTGCTATTGAACAAAGCAGGGCTGCTCCAAAGGCTCCATAAATACAGAGTCTCTCTCTCTCTCTCTCTCTCTCTCTCTCTCTCTCTCTCTCTCTCTCTCTCTCTCTCTCTCTCTCTCTCTCTCTCTCTCTCTCTCTCTCTCTCTCTCTCTCTCTCTCTCTCTCTCTCTCTCTACGTCTACCACTACTACTGTTCAGTTGAATGTCAAGAGATGTAAAAGAAAAATACATGAATTGCTACGAGGAGCCAGCATGAAATGTTAACTTTATTCCACCGGTGATCATAATTCTGGCTATCGAGCCACTTAAGTGCCTTTTAACAGTTTTAACACGGCTGACAATTTCATCAACATGACACAAAGGTTATGAGAATGAGATTCCTAATGATACGACATTATGTTTAAAACAAATATTTTAACTGAGATCTCCGAGTGGCACAAAATGGAGACACGTGGTGCTGAGATACATTGTCTTGGATACAGACCACACAACATTGGCATTAAAGAAACTGGAGGCATCGAGCCCACATGTGGACTACAGCGATTGAGTCCTATGATAACAAGGTCCCTGTGTGTAACGTAACAACAGTAGTTCAGTCAAATGTTCAACACCAAGTGTGTATCACTCGAGTCCAATTTGTTACCAAGAAACGGTTGCTTGTAACACAAGTAAAAAAGCGAAAAGGGTGACCTTGGATGAAGCAAAGGTTGTCGATAATCATAACCAAATTATGCAATGACCTTGTATTGATGCATCTTAATTGTAACCTCTACCGCTAAATGCCTAACATGTAAATGTACATCTGCAGGGACAACCATCTGGCTATAGGAGAGGCCACATTTACAAGAGCAATCACATGGCACTTGGCATGGTCTCTGTGTGTGTGGGTCTCTGCGTGTGTCTCAGTGTGTGTTCATCAGGTGGTGAAAAAGGATAGAGAAAGATTCAGAGAAGTCAGAGAAAACAAAGAGAGCAAAAGCAAAAGAAACAGAGAAAAAAAACAGACAGCGAGAGAGAGAGACAGAGAAATACAGCGTGTGAGAATGAGTCAGTAGGTCTCCAAATTGAATTAGTCCGCTGTGAGTCCGGACACAGTTTGAACCCATTGGTCCTCAGGCCCCCCAGAGTCGTGCCCGCTGGGGTACAGGGGTGGGGGGTCCTGGCAGTGGATTAGAGAACAAAGAGCAACACAGCAGCAGATGCTGAGAGCGGCGCAGCATGGCCCACGTTCACATTCCCCTCATCTCATTCACGGGAATGTTACCTGTCTACCACCTACCTCCACCCTGCCGACACCCTCCCTCCCGTTAGCCAGGAGGACATAAGGCCACACACGGGCAGCAGGTGGTGGCGGGGGGGGGTGATCCTGACTACCAGGGCGAAGCTGGCCCTTTGACCAACCGCCTCCCGACCCCATCTTACCTTCAGCTACCCCATCAGCTCCAGCACCGGCTGTTTAAGCGCACATCCTATCCGTTGACAGGATGTGAGGGGGGGCAAGCTCCCTTAAGAGTGGAGACGTGATCTCACTCTGAACACAGCGCCCGCAAAGAGAGGCACCAGAGGAGTCAAGTCCCAGTGGGTGTGGTGATTAGTGTTGGAAAAATGTGCTATTGCACTGGCTGATGAAACTGTTGCATTTTTAATGTCTCCACCATACAATCGTGTCTGACTCTGGACTACTGCAGTCCAAATCAGTGTGATCCCACCTTGGGCTCAACGAGCCCTGGGACAACATCGGCCCGCATGGATGCGTCTCTCATTTCTCGGCTCTTCCCTCGCCAAGATGTCCAATATAAATCACTCAGCCGTCCTGTCACACTTCTTTCCGATTCAATTCACTCAATTTCCCCCTCCCCTCTCTCCCAAACCCTCTTTCTGTCTCTCTCGGTCTCCCATCACTCTCTCTCTCTCCATCTCTCTCTCCTGTTTCTGTGAAGTTGAGTTCACACTTCATTTTGTTCAGCCCTCGCTGACAAGAGCAGCGAGTTGATGGGTGAGAGGGTGGGGGCAGGTGGTGGGGAGATGGGTGGAGGTGGTGGGGGGTGAAGAGTGACACTCGGCTCCTTCCCACCCCTTGAGTTTACACCACTTGCCTACACCAACGCCCCGGCATGCGGTATAACAGATGAACAAGAGTGTAAAACCGTTAATTTACGAAATGGTCCAATTAATAAAGTACGATGATGGCATCGTCTGTTGTTGTTGTTGTTGTTGTTGTTGTAAAACGCTATTATCAAAGACAGTCAAAAGCTCCAACACATGAAAGACATGTTTTTGTTCTGCTAGATAATAAAGACCATACATTGTTTTGCTTCTCCATGTATCTCTGATACAGCATGGCGGTTGAGGTTTGACTCCAGGAACCATGGCCACCGACTGAATCTGTTGCTATACGGCTGCCTGGTGTAGCCCTCACTCCTCCACCATAATAGGTAAGATTACAGGGAAGCGACAGTGAAATGCTAACAGCACATCCTTGGACGTGCCAAAGGATGCCACTTGGCAGCGAGAGGTACAGTAAACAGTCACCCTTCCCTGTGTTTAGATCATGAGGTTAGTGATCCTGTCGCGCAAGCACCTGATGCCAAGACGAGGCACTAACGAACGCCAGGGTCCACACCTGAATGGTGAGTCATGACATGTTGAAGACTGGGAACCAGTGACCAGGCTCATGAATGAAAGATTGTCCTAAATAGACAAAGTTCTACCTGACAACAGTAAGACCGGCAGACCGATGAGGTACATTTTGGCATTTTAAAATGTTGCCAGTATGTCAGTATGTAAGGCAATCACTAAAGCATATCTCTAAATGCAGTTCTTGGCAGTTCAACTGCTGAAGTCACAATGTATCCACAGGTAGCGTAAAAGGGGTGTTTAAGTGCCTTGGTGAAGCAATGCTGATTGCTGATTATAAATGCTGATTGCTGATTATAAATGCACTATTACTGAACAAATGGCTCACATAGCCTGGACATAGCCTACTTGTGCTGCATTAGTCACTGAAATTTTAACATGCACAAGCACTGTCTGAGCGCTCAGACAATCATCCCCAAGGTATAATTACAATTTTACCTCTGATTTACGGTGTGCCAATGTGAGGCTGCACTATGCATCTAAAACAGCCAGGACCGGACAAACTTGTTTCGTAGTTTAGGTTCATAACACACAACACGATAATGAAACATTCATTGAAAGTATCAATGTCACCCTTCGGTATTGGTATCTGCTAGGAAAAATTCCTCCGTGTCCTATATTTTCCGACAGTACTTCTCCGTTTTCAATCAAAGCGCAGGGAGGGAACACAAGCGGCTGCTGGACCTACCTTCTCGTTGTACTTGAACTTGACGTAGAACCAACTGGACTTTATCATCCTTCCCTGCTCGGTCCCCGGCTGAGTCAGCGTGTCGATGGAAAGTACGAAGCCTAAGAAGCGAGGACCGAGATCGGTGCCAAGCCCACCAGAACACAACAAGCCACTCCGCTACTCGATCCAATTGGATTTCGATTGCTCTCTCTCTCTCTCTCTCTTGCTTTCTCTCTCTCTTGCTTTCTCTCTCTCTTGCTTTCTCTCTCTCTCTCTCTCTGTCTCCTTCTCTCTTTACCAATTAGTTCTCTCTCTCTGGCCAGTTCTATCTCTCCTTCCTTTCCTTTACGGTCTATGTCCTCTTATCAGTCTTCTCCTTGGCGTGGCATGTGTGTGTGTGTGTGTGCGTGTGTGCGTGCAGTGAAAGCCTCGGAGGGCTGACAGAAGGACTGCTCTGTGCACGCCGGTCGAGGTGCACGTCGGCACGGCTGGAGAAAGTCTACCCTTCTGACTGAACGAGGTCCTTAAAAACCAAGACACCGACCTCCTCCCACTGCCCAATCCCTCGCCTTCTCTCTCTCTCCCTCCCTCTCTCTCTCTCTCCCCCCTCTCTCTCTCTCTTTGTTCCCTCTGTCTGCCTCCCCCCCCCCCTCCCTCCCCAACTCTCTTTAAAACTATCCTTTCATGCGCCGCTGGGTTCTTTCACTACGACCTCGTTTAACCTTCTCTTCTGTATCTGTTTCAATCTGGCGTTTCTTGTACTCGGTAAAGGAACACCCCATGGCCCCTTATTTATACAGACAGGAGTCCCTGATGTTGGTTAAGACCGCCATCCAAAACAGCTTTGATTTCTGCCACAAGCCAAATAAACCCTGCCAGAGAAACGGTGCAAAGAATGTGAAATAATAATAATAATAATAATAATAATAATAATAATAATAATAAATATTACACAGAATCAGCTAATCCTGCTGAATATACCAAAACTTTGCAAGGACACGTATATTTAAATGTCAAATACTCTCACCCACCTTCATGGTGACCCTATCCAATTTCCCATGTTCACAATCCACAACACTTTATCCCTCGGTTTTAAGCCCTGCGTGTGCAGCTACTGCACAGTCTTCATCTCAATGTGGCAACATTTCATAAGCAAATGAACGATTATTTTCAGCAGTTTTTTTCAAATTTCAACCCAAAATATAACACGGAAAACTACGAAGCTCAATATAACCATAAGCCTAAAAATAGATAATGAGAGATGACATGGTTTTCATGAATCACTACGATGTCATGCAGCTGTTTTTCAACAGGGGGCGCCATACTGCAATTCCCTATAGGGCCTTTAAAGTTCCCCCCACATGCTGCGGAGCCAGACGAGCTAAAAAAGGCCACAGCCAGAGTGCGGCCACCCAGTCTATGTTTACCTTCTGTCACTCTCAGCGGCAGACCGAGGGCCTGGCTCCCATACAAACACGCTGCCTGTATATGTAAACTTGTCAACTCTGAGTTGTCTTTAAATGACACGAGAAAAGTTTCCTGACCACATGACAACACGACAAATTAACGAAGGAGAACAAAGCAAGAAAAACTATAAACAGAAATCTACGTTGTATCTATGTATCTATATCTAGTCCATAGACATACAATATATATACAGTATTAGTGATGGGCCGATAACGGCGTTATCGGCGGTATTAACGCGAGATTCGTCATCGGCGAACCGAAATCCTCCGGTAGCACCCCCCCCCGCTCAACAATCGGGCAACTAAAGGCTCCGGTAGCACCCTCCATTCAACAAAAAGCTCCGGTAGCACCCCCCCCCCCCCCCCCCCCCCCCCCCGCTCAACAATCGCGCAGACCCACTTTAAGTCATTATTTAGGTAGAAAACACATATTACGGACACCTTCGACATCATTCAAAGGAGCCACTTTAATCTAGATTAACCTAGATTAATTTCAAGATTGCCATTAGATTAATCTAGATTAAATATTTTAATCTATGCCCATCTCTAATAAATATATATATATATATATATATATATATATAAACCCTTGACATAAGACCATATTATTACCTTTACCTTTAAAGCCGCACAATGAAACATTAAAAAAGTAAACGGGCATTAAACATAACATGTAGATTTCTTCTTGCGATCGCAATCGTTAAAAAATATATTAAAAAATATAACCAAACCCTGCCACAAAACAATGGTGTGAGGCAATCAGAAATTCCTCCATTCACACCATGAGAGGAGGCGATGTGAGATTAGATCCAGCAACACAACAGCACGTTGAGGTAGATAAAGAGAAAATATGTGGGAACACGTAGCAGCCAGGATCACTTTGTCTCAGTTGGCGCGATGATGTCACTTTTTGTTTTGCATGAGAAAAAAAAAGAATTGTGTGCGTAATTAATTATTTTAACTCCTGGGTATGCTTCCGCAGAGAAATAAAATTACAATAACGTTTTTAAGTCAAGGCACACTTAATCAAAATCTCAATCAATGTCACCAGGGAGCAGTGATGCGGCACAAGTCAGGAGATAGTTGCCACCTAGTATTTGGATTGCAATCTTTCTTCGCATTTGCGGTTGTTTGGTCTATAAAACTACAACGTTAACATCTGAATGTATCAATATATTATTAGTACAATATTAGTAATGGATGGTTTTCACAGCTGACTCTCCATGCCAACAATCACACAGCTTGCCTCAGAGAGACACCCGCATTTCCTACAACAGCTTTGAATAACACACACAAACAAACGCCACACACAACCATTGGCAACCATTCAAGTTGTATTTCTCTTTCAAATGCCAACAGTGTCGATATTACAGTCTATACTAGTCTAGTCTATACTAGTAGAGATTAGCTTAACGACACCAGGTGTCTTTTTTGTCTTCGGGGGGGGGGGGGGGTGCTCTATATTATTTTCTCCATTCCAATCTCTGCTTTCCTTACATGCTGTTTTCCCTCCCCACCACCCTCCTCCACTCCCCCAGCAGGGAGCCTCACAGCTGGGTAACGCTAAGTGACAGGTGACAGCTAAGTGACAGGTGATGGACACACACGTGCTTATGCTAGGGCAGCCCCCCCCCCACTCAACCCAGAGCAATGCCTCATCAGGGGGCCACAAGAGATGTGTGTATGTGTGTGTGTTTGTGTGACAAAGACGAATAAGTCAGTTTCACTTTTACTAAGTTGTAAATTAACAATCAGTGTTCCCACTGAATCAGGTAGTCAAGTTTGTTAGTCAGTT
>JAOPHQ010001682.1:5000-11027 GCA_030340625.1 Merluccius polli | reverse complement strand
ACATGAGAAGTCGAAATGTGAACATGGGATGTAAATGTCAACATTATCGATAGTCAGTATGAGGTAAACTTAATTGATCGTATTATTGATATTATATATGTTAATTAACACAGGTGTGTTAATCTTATGTTGATTATCATTATCAGGATTATTATTATTGGACTTGATAATAATACTAGGATCATCATATAATACAATATAAATAATATGCAAGGTTACTACACATACACATTATACACACGCACACACACACACACACAGACACACACACACACACACAGACACACACACACACAGACACACACCGACACAGACACACATACAGACACACACAGACACACACACACACACACAGACACACACCGACACAGACACACATACAGACACACACACACACACCGACACACACACGCACAGGTAGCCCGTATATTGATTTCCAATTGTACGTTGACGTATTGTTATATAACAAATACAGAATTACATCTAAAATAGTTTTGCTTGCTTTGAAAGTGGTGACATGAACGCGTGGAAAACCTCAGCATTTCATTCGGATGTCTCGTTAAGTCGATGCAATTAAGCTTAAATTCTCCGATCCAGCGTGAGCAGAAGAGAAAACACTGAACATAACGAGCTTGCTAATTGTGATATGGTCACATTGCTCACATTCGTATTCATATTCATATTCATATTCAGAGGGAGAAAAGTTCACATTGCAACTGCAATCACTTATAATAATTATCTCCGTTGACACTTGGAGATAAACAGACGCAGTGGAACGAATGAAATAACTTAAAGTCAAGTGATCCTCATGAACGCCATCCGGCAAAAACACCATCATCATCATCATCATCATCAGCATCATCATCATCAGCATCATCATCATCAGCATCATCATCAGCATCATCATAACAATACTGATAATACAAAAATAATACCGATTTTATTCATAAATATAATCATAATAATTAATATATTGTTATCCAAAACAAATACAAAAATATTAGATGCCCACAATAAGTAAATTGTGAAATGTCTAAACAACTCTGTCTGCTTCCATCCCAAATATGCACTATAAAATATGATATACTGTATGTTCGTGTATACCCACATTATAAAACGCCAGTCATTGGTGAAGCTCTCCTGTGGGGTAAGTTTATGAAAACGGCGCCTTGGTGACAAAGCCCTGCGTAAAATAATTTGCCTTTTTTGGTTTTGTAATTTTGTCTTTGCCTGGAGTCAATATAGTATAATGACTTTATCACCCAGGAGGGCGACAGTGACTTCTGAACACAGTAAATCCTAAAACTTGCATGATGATTCACTCATAAATTGCTTGGCAGTTCTCCAAGTAACTGGAACATCTCCATCACATTTCTAATCTAATCACAGAGGATCTGGTTATCTGCAGTAGTAGGGGGTTCACCCCCCCCGGCCAAAATGGTCTGATCCACAATGTCCAATCTGCTTACTAGTCATCTAGCATCATTGCCAATCATCATCACCATCATCAGCTGTTATTTTACCCAGCGAGTTCATTAAGTACACATTTTTATTTACAATAACGGAAAAATCAAAATAACTCGCAAAATATTAAACCGGTCAGACAGAAAGATGGACACAGAGGCAGCACTACGCCTAAACCCCACCTGCTCCTCGATGAGGTTTTAGGTTTAAAGAGTTGACTTCATGACGGTGAATAAGGACATGAAGGAAGACTCCTTGAGGAAGACTCCTTGAGGAAGACTCCTTGGCTGGACTTACACACTAGCTGATAGGAAAAAGTAAAGAGACAAGGAAACCAAAATGAAAAGCGCAATGTCAGTGAAGACATGTCTTATAAAAGGAGCGCATATGTGGGTGGAGGTCCATGTCGGTAATTCATATTTGTATCTATTTATAATTTTGCATGAGATATGACATCTTAGACCAGTGTTTGTTTATTTTTTCATTCATTACTACAAGATTGGACCATAATTCAGCTAAAATATGTATAGGTAGTCAACGGCGACAGACAAAATCATTTTTTCCTGATCCCATTTGTAATTGTGCCATTACAAATTAATTACGAATATGTCTGTCAATTCAAAATATTCGTTTTGCAAGTCGAGAAAGTTGAAGTTTTGTCATAAAACAAAAGTAAAGTAACATTTAGATTTCGCATGAAACTGCTCAGTGCACTACGAAACGTCACCGACGGCAACACAACATGGATGTACAGTATATCTCGCCTGAAGTGTTTTATCGGAAATACAACGGAAATAATGACAGAAACCTTCGGCCATGTCTGTCTTCAGCGCTCGCCGAACGCTCGCCGCACGCCGGCCCTATGGGTACGACTGCACGCGCCGTTTGAGGAAGACTTTGTGTTCTCATTAAAGTGATGAAGCAGACAGTCGGGTAAAGTAATTCAAACGCCGTCATCACACCACCAGCATCATTAGCAGCCTCGTTAGCAGCACCTAGCCATCACGGCTAGCGCGCAGAAGATGCTAACGGCGGGATTAGTCCGCTGGAAGACACCGCAGAAGGGAAACACAAACAGGAAAACCAAAATTAAATTGAGAAGTTCCACCGAGGCCCGAGTTGAGGATGGAGATATGGGAAAGGAAAGGAAGAAGATGATCAAGAGGAAAGGAAAGAAGATGAGGCAGAGGAGACGGGAAAGGGGGGGGGGGGGGGGGTGGGGGGAGGAGAGGGGGGGAGGAGAGGAAAGAAGAGAAGATGGAGGCGGGAGGCAGATATCTAATCTTAAAGATACGCTCCATAACCAATGAGAGCATAAACACAAAAAATAACGGCAAGAAAATGGGGAGGGGAAGGAAGAATTGACTGAAATGCTAATATTGTAAACAGGTGGGAGGGTGAGCGAAAGGGAGAGCGAGTGCAAATAGAGGGGGAGGAAGGGGGAGGAAGGGGGGAGGCGGTTCAGCTCACTCACTTTGCCACCTGTCGATTTTTCCAAATTGGACGTTGCATGGGGGACGTGTGTGTAGTCCTGCGGGGCTTTTAGTCTTGGCTAAAAATGAAGCAGGAAATAAAACTGTCTGCAGTGTGTGTGTGTGTGTGTGTGTGAGTGTGTGTGTGTGTGCGTGTGTGTGAGTGTGTGTGAGTGTGTGTGTGTGCACATAATCTACCGTTACACCAACTAACCAATCCCCCAAAATACAAAACCCCTGTGGTCCCCTATACTTCATATCAGTGGTTCACAAACACACCGGCACAAACAAAATATACAAACACTGTATATGTATATATAAATACTAATACTATGTGAATATTATTATTATTATTATTTGGTCTAAACATTAACATTAAATGTGTGGTGAAAATTCGTACAGTTTAATGACAAACATTGACTGCGCTATTACGATTTTTGTCAATCATTGAACAGATTTACAGAACCTGTATGTCAGATTTCCCTCTGTTGGCTTAAGGTGGTATTCAGATTCAGCACATGCTATTAAGGTGGAATGATTTCACAATGGGTCAACATTATATAGCCAATGCTAAAGCAACAAAAATGTCCATTTTATTTCCTCGTCACCCCATTTGAGAGAAACAGTGTCCTGAAGCAAACCAATTCTCTCCAGAACGGCCGACTCATTTCCGTCCTTTAATAACTTGTCCCATGGACTCCGTGTCCTCTCTGTCTCCACCACTTCTTTTTATAACTTTCTTGGAAACCCCAATCATGTGTCACTTCCTCCTCCTCCTCCTCCTCCTCCTCCTCCTCCTCCCTCTGTTCTTCTGCTTCTCCCGCCCTAGCCAGCCAAACTGGTTTTAACGGCGGCGTGTTTTAATAAACCTCACACACAACGAGATGTGATGTGATTGGTTTGTGCGGCGCTCTAATGAGACTTCACTGCATCCGCCCTCAGCGCGAGACAAAAATCTCCAGTAATGACGAACTAATGTAATAAAATAGCGTCCATTGCATTTGTGTAATCAAGAAACTCCATGAGCAAAGAAGATTATCTTTGCAATATCCGAGCGCTCATATCCTCATCATCACCTCCTCCTCCAGAACTATTCAACACCATACAGGCCTACAGGCTGCTGAACCTGGAATACAAGTCAAATAAATAATAATAATAATAATAATAATAATAATAATAATAATAATAATAATAATAATACATTTTATTTGGAAGCGCTTTTCAGGACACTCAAAGTCACTTTACAGATAAAAATACATTAAAAACACATAAACACATAAAGAAAAACACAAAAAAAAGAAGATACATTATAAATAAATAAATAAATAAATAAAACAGCAAATTACAGCAGTCAGACAGAACAAAATTAGGATAAATAATCAAATAGAGCGACACATTAAGTCGTAACTCGCCCCTTGGACAGACTTGACACAGTGACACAGAACTGGAACGCTAATCTAGCGGCTATTAGCCCCCGAGGTTAGCGCTAAGCTAACGTCTGGTAGCGCCCGCGCGCCCTGAACCTTGCACACCTGAATCACGGCCACGACCCCTTGGAAATATTCACAGAGACGGACATTAAACTCAGACTCAGACTTTCTTGTCGGTTGACAAAGTAAACGCAAATAACGGAAATGTCTCGGCGGGAAAAATTGTGCAATAGAGCGTAACAGTGACCGCCCCCTTTTTAACAGCATCCGGTGCCGGAAGTAAATTTCCCATGCATTTATCTCGTCCACTTTTCGTAGAATCCTTATAAAAAGAGTATTAAGCCTTTAACCAATAAGCCAATCGTTCGTTGTGGTAGTCGTGACGACCATATGTTTGATTCGGGCATAAAAAGAATCTGGAAAACGGAGGAAAAGCCAAAGGTACAATAAGACTGTGTACATTATTTGTTGACCGAGTGAGGAAATACTCATCCCGAATCAAACATAATATGGTCACGACTACCATAACGAACGATCGGCTTGGTTAAAGGCTTAATACTCTTTTTATAAGGATTCTACCAAAAGTGGACGAGATAAATGCATGGGAAATTTACTTCCGGCACCGGAGCTGTTAAAAAGGGGGCGGAGTCACTGTTACGCTCTATTGCTGCGCTGAGAGCGTTTCTGTATGTCTTCGCTCTTTACCGCCATATCGGATCTCTAAGCGAAGATAGCGCAGGCGGACGTGTCAATCTCTGAAATCCACAACCCTGCTAGCGAACCGCGTCCGTCCGTCTCAGATACAGTAAATCGCAGCTATTTGGTTTCGCCGCCGGCCGCCATTAGCTCGCCGCCGTTATTTTGGGTCGGACTCGTCGCGCGACCTTTGACCTTAAATTAACGAGCGGTAATGTAATGGGTCTTCTTTACGCCGCCGCCGCCGCCGGCGCGCCTGGCCTTCTCTCTCACTGTCACTCAACCTCTCGCTCTTTCCACTTCCTCCTCCCCCTCCATCTCTCTCTCTCTCTCTCTCTCTCTCTCTCTCTCTCTCTCTCTCTCTCTCTGTCTCTCTCTCTCTCTCTCTCTCAACCGGTGGTCTCTCTGGAATTATCACTCACTTTCCCTCTCTCTGATTCTCGCTCTCTCTCTCTGCCTTGATGTGCCTCAACACCCCCCGCCCCCCCCCCCCGTCTCTCTCCCCCTCCCACTCTCTCCCTCCCACTCTCTCCCCCCCCGCACTCTCCCCCCCCCCTACTCTCGGAGGAAGGTTATTTTTAGCACCCTGTCCCTCCATAGAGGCAGATCAGTGGATAAGAAGAAGAAGAAGAAGAAGAAGAAGAAGAAGAAGAAGAAGAAGAAGAAGAAGAAAATGAGGAGAAAATGAGACACGCCTCGGTGGCTCTCTGGGGGGGGGGGGGGGGGGGGGGGGGGCGGGAGGATGGGGGGGGGGAGGAGCCAATCAGGTTGAAATGTCGAATGAAAGGTTTAAATGGATGTGTCTGATGGAAGATATTTAATCTTGGTCCGCAGCGGTCCAGACCAGGACCGGTGATGCCAGTAGGGCTGGTGGTTCTGGTTCAGACCACAGATAAGAGCAGTAATTGTGCTGCAGTTTCTTCTTCTTCTTCTTCTTCTTCTTCTTCTTCTTCTTCTTCACGCCT
>JAOPHQ010001680.1:0-7500 GCA_030340625.1 Merluccius polli | reverse complement strand
GGGGAGGAGAAGGGGAGGAAGGAGGTGGGAATGGTGCGGCGTGATTCCATCTTCTGAAGTTTTTATTTAAGGGGAAAGTAGAGGAGGTACAGCAGAAAGGGAGAGATGGAGGAGGTGCAGGACGGAGGGAGAGATGGAGGAGGTGCAGGACAGAGGGAGAGATGGTGGAAGGTGCAGGACAGAGGGAGAGATGGAGGAGGTGCAGGACAGAGGGAGAGATGGAGGAGGTACAGCAGAAAGGGAGAGATGGAGGAGGTACAGCAGAAAGGGCGAGATGGAGGAGGTGCAGGACAGAGGGAGAGATGTAGGAGGTACAGCAGAAAGGGAGTGATGGAGGAGGTGCAGGACAGAGGGAGAGATGGAGGAGGTGCAGGACAGAGGGAGAGATGGAGGAGGAGGTGCAGGACAGGGAGAGATGGAGGAGGAGGTGCAGGCCAGGGAGAGATGGAGGAGGTGCAGGACAGAGGGAGAGATGGAGGAGGAGGTGCAGGACAGAGGGAGAGATGGAGGAGGTGCAGGACAGAGGGGGAGATGGAGGAGGTGCAGGACAGAGGGAGAGATGGAGGAGGTACAGGACAGAGGGAGAGATGGAGGAGGTGCAGGACAGAGGGAGAGATGGAGGAGGTGCAGGACAGAGGGAGAGATGGAGGAGGTGCAGGACAGAGGGAGAGATGGAGGAGGTGCAGGACAGAGGGAGAGATGGAGGAGGTACAGGACAGAGGGAGAGATGGAGGAGGTACAGGACAGAGGGAGAGATGGAGGAGGTGCAGGACAGAGGGAGAGATGGAGGAGGTGCAGGACAGAGGGAGAGATGGAGGAGGTGCAGGACAGAGGGAGAGATGGAGGAGGTGCAGGACAGAGGGATATATTCTAGTTTGGCAAAATGAGTGTGAGTTATGTATTTGCGTGGGTGGGAGTGTGTGTGTGTGCGTGGGTGGGAGTGTGTGTGTGTGTGTGTGTGTGCGCGTGCGTGCGCGTGTGTGTGTGTGTGCGTGTGCATGGGTGGGAGTGTGTGTGCGCGTGTGTGTGTGTGTGCGTGCGCGTGTGTCACTTTCCGAATGGCCCAATTCAGCATCTGTACCTCGTTGAATGACCCAATTCTGCGTGTGTGTGTGTGTGTGTGTTTGCACGCGCTTTTGTGTGGACTAAAACTAAAATCTCCCCCCCTCTCTCCCCCCCCCCCCCCCCCCCCCTCCCCCATCTGACGCCGGGTCATGTGACCTGTGAAGGAGTGTGACCTGGGATCGTAACAACACCACAGTGCTGGGCCTCCAGGACGTCGCCAGAGCCCTGGAACAGTAAGAGACGATCCTCCCTCCCGCGTCTCCCCCCTTCTCTCCCCCGCCGCCCCCCCCACCCTCCCCCCGTGCTTAAATATCCTCCTGTAAATCTCCCCCGTGTTTTTAACCTTTCTTATAAAAAGGTTTATAAGAACATAAACCACTTTAATAACCGCCCTAATTGTGGTCACTTGACTTAATGATGTCAGCGCTCCCGGCGTGATGACGTCACTGTCGCCACTCCCCATCGATTCATTCATTAAATACACACACACACGCACACACACACACACGCATACACACACACACACACACACACCTACCTGTTATATATTGTATGCTTCAGCCTCTTTGGATAAAAAGCTCTGCTACATGAATGAATGTATGATAAAATAAGTCTGTCTCTCTCTCTGTCTTTGTCTTTCTCTCTCTCTCTCTCTGCCTGTCTGTCTCTCTCTCTGTGTCTCTCTCTCAGTAACTTCACCATCCACTACATGCCCCTCCCCCTGAGCGACGTGGCGCAGGCGTACCGCAGCGCTCCGGAGAAGATGGAGCAAGCCATCACCAAGGTGCCTCACCGTCTGTACAGCCGAAATATCTTTGCCCCCATTGAAAAATCTGGGTGGGACACTCCCACTTGTGATGTCACTAGTGGGTATATCTGTAGTGTGGGTAGTCCACATCACAGCTGGCGGTGCAGCTGGTGAGTTTAGTTCAGCCCTGGGAGGGACGAAACTTTATACTGTTATCCTGAGACAATGAGGCGGAGCGTCACCTGTGTGTGTGTGTGTGTGTGTGTGTGTGCGTGTGTGTGTGTCCGCTACCTACCCCCCCCCCCCCCCCACTTCCTCAAAAGAAAAAAAAACAAAACCTCTTATGCACTTATTGTATGTTCGTACATCCAGGCAATTAAATAGCACTTAGCATGGCGTAGCATCTTAGCTCTCCATGCTGTACAGCGGAGATAAACCGTAAGCAGTTATAATTATTATTATTAGACACTTGTTGTCATATATTGTTGTTTTACTTTCTACTGACTAATGTACTTCTTGTAAGTCGCTTTGGACACAAGCGTCTGCTAAATGCCCTAAATTGTTAAATAAGTTGTTTAAAATTCACAATTCATTTGCAGTACTAGTTAGTCTATTTATATTTATTTATAAAACCATTTTGCACAGTTGCATCTATTGCACCGCTGCATCCCCGCATCCTATATTCACTGTATTTATTTTTGTATTTATATTATCTTTATTTTTATTCTTTATTTTTCTTGATATTTTTATTTTCATTTACTCTTTTTAGGTAAATTGCACTGTACTATATGTACCATTGCTGCCATGACGACTGAATTTCCCTTCGGGGATCAATAAAGTTCCTGTCTGTCTGTCTGTCTGTCTGTCTGTCTGTCTATCTAACTGTAACATGTGTGTAACATGTGTGTAACATGTGTGTTACATGCGTGTTACAGATCCAGCGTGCGCTGCTGAGGAACAACCAGACCCAGAGGTTCTCCCAGAAGCAGACTCTCAGACTGAACCAGGGCCTGGTCACCAGCACCGCCGAACAGGTAGGGGGGGATGTGTGTGTGTGTGTTGTGTGTGTGTGTGTGTGTGTGTGTGTGTGTGTGTGTGTGTGTGTGTGTGTGTGTGTGTGTGTGTGTGTGTGTGTGTGTGTGTGTGTGTGTGTGTGTGTGTGTGTGTGTGTGTGTGTGTGTGTATTTGGGGCAAGGGATGTGAGTGTGTGTCATCAACTTCACTAAAAATAACAAAATAATATACAACAAGTGTCTAAATGTACTGGTATTGCTGACTGTGTGTGTGTGTGTGTGTGTGTGTGTGTGTGCGTGCGTGTGTGTGCGTGTGCAGGTGATGGAGCGGCTGTGTGTGCGTGTGCAGCAGCAGGTGTGTGTCCTGAGAGGCTCTGAGGACCAGGAGGAGGTTCAGGCGGCCAAACAGATCCTCAAAGAGGCCAAGAACTCCAGAGCGGTGAGTCGCGCGTGCGTGCGTGCGCGCGCGCGCGTGCGTGCGTGTGTGTGTGTGCGCTCCATCTTGTCGGCCCACATACGCTTTTCACCTCCAAATCTCTCTACTGCTGCTCCTCGGTGTACAATGTATTATTTAATGTTTGCATATGCCGTCATTAAATACCAGTGAGCAGTTCAGTCACTTTATTAATTATACATATTTTGCCCATCGAAAAATATGTGTGTATTGTTTTTATCCAAAATTATTATATTATTATATTAATTAATAATTTAATTAATTAAAAACTTCTTCTCATGTTGGCCTGAATTTCTTTCTCTCTCTTTCTCCTTCTCTCTCTGTCTCTGTCTCTGTGTCTGTCTGTCTGTCTGCCTGCCCCTTCATGTCTCTCTCTGTCTCTCTCTCTCTCTCCCCCCCCCCCCCCCCCCCCTCCCTGTCTCTCTCAGCTGTACCCGTCTCTCTGTGAGCTGGCCCATGTCCTGTCTGTGGACGGTCCGGTGAGACAGAGACTGGAGACTCTGGCCGGCGAGCTGACCAAGGCTGCAGACAAGGAGCTCCAGGTGAGGGGAGGGAGGGAGGGAGGGGAGGGAGGGAGGGAGGGAGGGGCGGAGGGGAGAGAGAGGAGGGAGGGAGAGGGTGGTATGGAATGGGGGATGGAGGGAGGAGGGGAGGGTGTTATGGGGGGGAAGGGAGAGGGCTGGGGGAGAGAAAAGGAAGGGAGGGAGGGGGGGGGAGGGTGTTATGGGGGGGAAGGGAGAGGGTGGGGGAGAGGAGGGAGGGGGAGGGTGGGTGGTATGAAGGGAGAGAGTGGAGGGAGAGAGGGAGAAGGGGGAGAAAGACGAGGGACGGAGGGAGGGGGAGGGAGGTATGGAGGGAGGGAGGGAGGGAGGTGGAGGGAGGGAGGTGGAGGGAGAGGGAGGGAGGGAGGGGAGAGAGAGGTGGAGGGAGACGGAGGAAGAGTGTAAGGGTGGGAGAGGGCTGGAGGAAGGGTGGGGGTAAAGAGATAGAGGGGGGAAGGGAGGGAGAGAGGCTGGGAGGAAGTGATGGAGAGAGATGGATGGAGGGAGGGAGAGGGAGGATGGGAGGGAAAGAGGGTGGGAGCGATGGAAAGAGACGGACATTGTGGGAGGGAGGGGGCGAGGGAGGGATGGAGGGCGGGAGGGAGTGAGGTCCCTAATTACGTTACATTTCATATGCCTGGTCAAGATGTCCTCCTCCTCCTCTTAACTTTACATGTACATCACTCCAGCTTTACTGCATTGCAGAGGCAGGAAGGGACTAAATGAAAACATGGATTCCACAGTAAAAGCGCGTGACGACACGCGGGGGGAAAATGCAAATGCGTTATGAATTATGACGAAGTGCAGGAAGTGACTAAATATCCATTATAGGGATTTTATGATGCGTCTTCTCTATCTATTAATAATATCCATCTGCTATCATTTACTCTTTAGTCATTCAGGAGACACTTTTAACCAAAGTGACTTGCAGTGAAACTTGTTTCCATATGCACGTCATTAAACGGCAGATCTGGGGTTCGCACCCACAACCCTTCGGCTCCATCACAACGTAGTGAACTGTATGATTTTATTTTGCAATTTTTTTGTATTTGCTTATCTGTCAGGGACGATGCAGAACGCATTTATTACAGGTTTTAAAAACACACGACACTCAGGTCAGGCTTTCCTAATGCTTAATCGATCAACCGCAGACATTGGGGAATCGAACTCACGACCTTTCGGCCTTTTTTCAGAGTCAGACACCCCTGTAACTGCCGGCGACCGGTGGTTCTCGAAAAATATTTACTATTACACCTCCCTGATGTACTGTGCGGATCCACGAGGTGAAACCTGTGGACCTACGGGTCGCCGTTGACGACCGTCTCCGCTGACGACCGTCTCTGCTGACGACCGTCTCCGTCCGGTCTCCTAGGTGATCGTGGACTCCATGGTGTCGCTGTGCCGCGAGCTGTGTCCCATGTCCTCGCTGGCGGCGGAGCGGCTGAACCCGCCGCTGTCCTCCGTCTCAGAGCAGGTGTCCATCCCCCGCGCCACCGTCCGCAACGCCCTGATGGAGAGGGCAGCCCAGGACATCAACAAGGCACTAGAGTATGAGGGGGGGGGGAGAGGGAGGGAGGGAGGGAGGGAGGGAGGGAGGGAGGGAGAGGGCAGCCCAGGACATCGACGAGGCACTAGAGTATGAGGGGGGGGGGGGGAGGGAGGGAGGGGAGGGAGAGGGGGAGAGGGAGGGGATGGAGGGATGGAGAGGGAGGGAGAGGGCAGCTTGATGGAAAGGGCAGCTGAGGACATCAACAAGGAATGGGGTGTGTGTGTGTGTGTGTGTGTGTGTGTGTGTGTGTGTGTGTGTGTGTGTGTGTGTGTGTGTGTGTGTGTGTGTGTGTGTGTGTGTGTGTGTGTGTGTGTGTGTGTGTGTGCGTGCGTGCGTGCGTGTGTGTGTGATTAGGTTTAGGTTGGGTGTGTGTAAGGGTGAGTCGTGTGTGTGTGTGTGTTTCTTTTAATTGTTTTCCATCTTAGCTTTCTATCTCTCCTCCCTCCCCCCCTCTCCCCCCCCCGCCTCCTCCCCCCCTCCCCCCCTGCCTCCCCCTCCCCTCTCCCCCAGGGAGGTGAAGCTGTCAGTGGTCTCCTACCTGACCAACTCCATCGTGGACCAGATCCTGCAGGAGCTCTACACCACCCATAAAACCCTGGTACTGGTACGGTCTCTTACTGCATGCCTTCTCCTCACCCGGTCGCCATATGGGGGGGGGGGGGAAAGGGGCGGGACATAAAGTTGAACGTCAGTCAAACTTTATGCAAATGAGCGCGTAGTGTAGTGCGGCTCATGTTGGGGCGTGAGGTCCAGTCAGGCCGATCTGGAGAGATATATATATATATATTTGTATATATATATTTATCATTTGATTATTTTGTGCATTATATTTATTTTATGAATGTTTATGAACTGTTATTTGACAATTTATGATTAATTGAAGCTGAATTCTTTAATGAAGCGTATTCTTGCGTCGCGCATCGGGAAAAGGCAAACGCTCCGTCTCTGCTTACAGATTATTATTATATATATTACAATTTCCTCCCACCTTTTTCAGGCTGTTTTTTATTTTTTTTTTTATTTGTCAACATATTATCGCTATTAAGCTGATAAATAAATGAGACTCTGCTGCTCTGACGTTAATCCGGCGGCCGCCTCGCCGCCAGAGGAGCGTTTTCTGGCGGCGAGGCGGAGAGTGTAATGATCCCAACGCAACAAAAACATCAAATGTCTGTTAGAGCTGAATGATGCGGTAATGTCCAAGACTCACACTGAGGGAGGGAGGGAGGGAGGGAGGGAGGGAGGGAGGGAGGGAGGGAGGGATGTATAAAGAGGGGAGGGAGGGAGAGGGAGAGAGAGAGAGAGATGTTTAAAGAGGGGTGGGAGGGAAGGAGGGAGGAAGGGAGGGAGGGATGTATAAAGATGGGTGAGAGGGAGGGAGGGAGGGAGGGAGGGAGGGGAGAGGCACAGAGAAAGATGTATAAAGAGGGGAGGGAGGGAGAGAGATGTATAAAGAGGGGTGGGAGGGAAGGAGGGAGGAAGGGAGGCAGGGTAGGAGGGAGAGAGAGATGTATAAAGATGGGTGAGAGAGGGGGAGGGAGGGAGGGAGGGAGGGAGGGAGGGAGGGAGGGAGGGAGGGAGAGATTCAGACACGTCCATGTGCTGTAGAGAGGGACTGCGGTGTCCTCCAAGTATTACTCTTCAGCGGGGGGGGGTTAAAACCGGTCATATTTAGTTTCCAGGCGGGCGTGCCGGTAGAACACGTGTGACACGTGTTCTACACGCCAGGTTGGGTCACGGTCACGCATCGCCTCTCCAGAGTCCCAAACCACAGATAAGTCTTCACAATGAATTACGTGCGACGCAACCTTGAAGACTTATCTTATCTGATCATCTAATCTACACACGCGTGTCACGCCAGTCACGCGTGACGTGGGAGTCGACGGGGGGGGGGGGGGGGGGAAGGGGGGGGGGGGGGGGGCTGGAGACATCAGGTGATCGACGGGGGTAGCGGCGTGTCGGCGGTCGGCTCGTTAGCATGCCGCCGCCGCCGGAGGCGCTGGTCGCCGAGAGGCTCGGCTCCGGTGGCTTCAGATCGCCGCCACCGCCGCCGCTCCTTAATTATGTTTGATTGCTCATTATAACGCCGCCCACCCCCTCCCCCCCCCCCCCCCCCCCCCCCCCCCCCT
>JAOPHQ010001679.1:0-11408 GCA_030340625.1 Merluccius polli | reverse complement strand
GACATGAAATGAGGTGAGATACAGTTTAGGGTACAAAGAAAAATAGATTATTTTCCTCTTTTTTGATAGCTATGGGAGTGTACATTAAAAAAAATACTTATTTCAGCAAGAAGATCGTCATTTTAAGGTTTTATAGGAACAGTGGTTGTCACTAAATTTGAAACTCAGTTCACTCTACACCATTGCTCTGCTTCTTGGTTTGCTCTGATACCAAAGACTGTATCTGTCTCCGTTAGCTGTGAATTCTGGTGTTACATTAAAGAAAAAAACAACAGAATCACATTTTCAGCCATCTTGATGTTTGGTGTTTTTGAAGAAATTTTGTGCAGAATTCCTTACATGTGAGAAGATACAGTAAAAAATGTGCCCCTATTCAGTGTTTTATTTAAGTATCATATTACCTTTCTACATAATTTATAATTGATTATAAACCTTTCAAAGATTACTTGTATAGAAAATTCGCTTAGAAAATAAACACGCTGGATTGCTACATTACAATCAAATAAATAAAAATCAATTTGTATGAAAAAAAGCTTAATTAATTTAAAATAATTAGCTGTAACCTTACACCATTAAGACCTAACGGAATAGGACACACTTCACTAGTGAAACTGCTAGAGAAAACTTAAATTTCATGTAACAAAATCAACAAAGCAACACACAAACACAGCTCCCACTGTTAAGGCAAGTAGGGTCACAGACTTCTATAGATTCCTATAAAGGAACAAATCTTTACCTGTTCCTAATGCACGTGTGATTTATTTAATATTGTTCTATATCATTGAATAAATAACAATATAAATACTGAACATATTTAAATGCTATATAGTATATATACGAATATTTAACTATATAAATACTGGGTGGAGGCAGAATAGCGCATTTTGTGGACGTCATAGATGATGATATTAACAGCTATACATGTAAACATGAAAAACTAAGCATCAAAAAACAAACACCACTGACTTACTCACAATATACCCTTTGATCCCATGACTTCCTGGTAGTAGCAAAAAGTACAAACAAAACAGAAGCAACTTCCTGGTTGTAGGGTTATTTGCAGCTCGTAAAATTTCTCCACATTTCAATACATTACTTTTATAACACACTTTACTCACTCCAGTAACTAAAGCTGTACGGATTTCATTCAGCAATTTAATGGATGACTTTTACTCGTGACTTATTTTGTCCATGCATAGGTGTACTTTGTGTGTTTGCAGTAATGCATTTAGAAGGGAAGGTTTCCCTCTCCTGGAAGGTGAAAAATTGTATTTTGAATCAGAACTGTATTCCACATGAATTCCAAATTACATTTGAGGGCTTTATGATTTTAGTACCATAAGATTGTCCAATGACATTGTGATCATTTATTACAAGACCATAAACACCTTGTTTTGGCCCAATACATCTATACCACCATTGGTATCATAACCAATCAGAAATATTAAAAACAAACAGAAAAACTTTGAATTTAAATTTTTTATATTCAGGGTTAGATTTAAGGTTAGTAACACTCCTTGTTACATACAGTGTCTTACAATACATGAATATTTTACTATAAGTGTTGAGTGAACACAAGAAATGCACATCTTACATTGAAATCACAAACGAAAAGTCAAATTACAATGCTAAGTCAAATTACGATCACTGATAACATAATAATATTGGGGACAGTCTACTGAGGCATTGGCGGGGTCATCTCTGTGGATGAAACAGGAAGTTGGAGACCCAAGCTCGGAGGGAAGGTCGAGGCTACAGTGAACTGGCACGGCATCCATCTTGAGAGCTGGACACTCCTGGAAGATAAAAGACAACCCAACCATTTAATTTAAAAAAAAACACACTTGCTATTGTATTGTATTACATTCAAATAATAACACAATATATATTTAAATATAGCATAGAGAATTATGAAAAAAAAGATACATTTTTATTTTTTAAAGTTAGATAACAATTTTATTTTGCATATATATATATATATATATATATATATGGATAAATTGCATATAGAATACTTGAACTTGACAATTATGAATCAAAAACCATTGAAAACATGAATAATGGTTTCTGTCAAGAAGACAGTTTCAGATAACATGGCTTGTGTTAGAATAGAAGGATGTCCAACTATGTCCTTCAGTAACACTTTACCTAGATAGTCTGCAGTTGAGAATCAATTTAGCATCAGTTGAGTATCACCATTGTCTCAGTTTAGTGTCAGTTCACACTCACTTGACATGTCAACATTGTGTAACTCAACATTGTGTAAGTACGTTTATCAAGAACATGTCCACATATATTCAATTTAGTGTTATCTGACTATTAACTGAATTTCGTTATATAATCAACATGACAAGTGAATAGAAACTATCCATCTTTAGACATGTTTCAGTTGAATATCACTCCATTACATGCGCATTCCTTCATTTCTACATATTTTCAGTAGTTTGACCTGACTTTGAGTTGCATATCAATAGAATATCGATAATATTTCAAATGAATGTCTACTGAGTGTCGTTGACTATTCAAATAAGCATCACATGATTATTACCAACATAAAACCTGACACTCAATAACATGTCATATATACGTCAAGTTAATCACACTCAAAAAGACGTCGACCCCCAAACAGGTCTCCACACACAAAACATTGAAAGTGCATGGCAGACATTCAAGAGAGAGGTGTGGCTTTTGCGTGCAAACCGTTCTGAATTAGCCCAAGAAGCAGCTCCGCTTTATTGAGTGGGCTCAACTGGTTGGGCAGGAGGCATAAGGACAGGCTTTTTGGGAGGCTTGTCAAGGAAAACACAAATATTTTTTCTCAGAAAAATGTATAAACTATATATAACCTGTCAGACTCCCTTTATTAGAGCAGAACATAACATAAAGAACCTGTCTGCCTTCAGATACTTTATTAGAGCATTTATTATGCATGCATACATACATACATACATACATACATACATACATACATACATACATACATACATACATACATACATTGAGATGAGTGCTTCTTTTAATACACCAGCAGCACTATGCTGCTATAAATGTCATTTTCAATTTTGATGTTGGGATGTTCCAGGTGGGTGACATTATTGTAAAACTTGTCGAACGTGGTGGAACTCCACCTACCTGGATCAGCGACTTATCATTGGCGAACCAACATATTTTAGTCTCAACAACAATATGCAACGGCGAAGGCTTTATTTCTCTGGAGCTGTTTATCCGTTCTGGGCTACTGTAGAAACATGGCAACATGGCGGGCTCCATGGAAGGAGCCCCGCTCCTTGTTATGTAGATATAAAGAGCTCATTCTAAGGTAATCAAAACACAATGATTCTTATTTTCATGGTATTATACACTCATTAAAGTATACTTGTGAATATCATATTCAATATATGCCAAGTCCGTTCCACTAGATGCCACAAAATTCTACACACTGGACATTTAACTGTCATATGAGTGTCAGGTTTTATGTTGGTGATAATCATGTGACACTTCTATTGATATGCAAATCAAAGTCAGGTGAAACTACTAAACATATGTAGAAATTAAGTTGATAACACTTACCAAATCTACCAGACACAAAGTTGAATCTCACCTCACCCAAATGAGACATGTAACATGATATTCAACTTAAACATGTTTGAATATGGATAGTTGCTATTCACATGACATTCAGTTAGTCAGATAACACTAAATTGAATATGTGGACATGTTCTTGATAACCTTGAGTGTCAACTTACACACACAAAGTCAAGTGAGTGTCAACTGACACTACTGAAACAATGTTGATACTCAACTGCTGACTATCCAGTGAAAGTGTTACCTGTCCTTCAAGGTGTAACCTTATTATTATTATTATTATTATTATTATACAAACCTGACTTGAGGAAGATCCTGACCAAGGCATTCCAACTTTTAATTTCCTTTTTCACGCTATATAATCTACCTAAATGTCTTTAATAATAAAAGCAAAACATATACAGCTTCCCGTTACACGCTACAATCATGATAATAAATTGTCACAGGTAGTGTCTAACATACGCATTTGAAATATCCGTTCAGGTGATCTGATTATTTCACAGAGCAATTTACTGGGGGTTATTCATTACATGCTGAAGTAATGAAGGGAGCTGTGCGGTCGTGATTGCATTACGGATGCTGGTCAGAGACAGAAACACGGCTCTATCCCCGGCCGCCCTAGACTCTCCCCTCCAAGCTTGGCTTGCAGTGCCTGGCCTCCTGTCTGCAAATGTGTGCCTGCTTTCAGTTGCAATGATTTGGTATAAATAATGTATATACATTTACCCATAGAATTTAACAAGTCGAGCCTCGGGTGAAATTACTCAGAAATGCACGCTACGTCCCTCCCCAAACGTAGACACTAGCTTCAAGCTAACTAACTCGAATGATAACAGAAAATAAAGTGGGGGAGGGAGTGAAGTACTTGCCGAGAGCAACACGAAAACACATAAACACAGTTCTTACGCACGCAGGCAAGCAGGCAGACACACACACACACACACACACACACTTGACACTTCCAACATTTTTGGAGATGTGTTTGTGTATTTTTCCACCCTCCTCCACAGCAGCAGTCAAAGAGAAAAGGCTAAAGGGCAAAGCATACAATGAGCATCAGAGAGCTTCCTGGGCTGGAGGAGAGAATGTCAGTCAATGAAACAAGACGAAGGAGGGATGAAGCAGCTTAGCATCTCGCCTTGTTTGTACATAGGGGCCTACAGGGGCCTGTGGGAAACGCAGCCTGGGTGTAGCATTCACTCCTGCGGCAGGGCTCTGTTGCACGACCAGTCACATGATATCACTCGCAACAGCCTTGGCATAATGGAAAGCCAAGCGAGCAAAGCAAATAGACAATCTAAAGATGGATAAACAAGCCATTTGACATATGTGTAACCCAGGCCTCATATATACACACACACACTTTAGGTCGGTTTGGAGAAGAAAAGAAAAAAAAAAGGAAAAACCACGGCCAGTTGTGTTTTCTACTGCGTTCTCTCCACTTAGCGGCCATTGAAGCTCTCTGAGAGGGCATGAGGAAGGCAAGAGGCTGGAGAACATGCTGGAACTCTTCAGAGAGACAATTAGCCATGTTTCTAATCATTCGTGCCAAACTGTGACCAGGGGCGCCCCCGTTGTTTGTTGGCCCGTTGGACAAACTTTAAAAATGTAAAGATCAAATTAATAGGCCCCATTTTCCTTTTTTTTCTCCTTCTTCTTCTAAATGGGAAACGCGTGCCATTGTTATGCAAAAGCCTCACTCCTGCATGCAAAACCAATACGCAGAGGTTTGGAGATGGAAGGGTCCGAAGGCCGCTGCCGCTTCATTTCAACACATGCATAATACATTATTAAGCATAAAGAGCAAGCCTACAGCATTAAGATGTGTTTTTCAATGATGATTATCCTTTATTAGTCATTAAAGAGACAGGAAGAGAGCGAGAGAATGAGCCAGTGAGAGAGACAGCGAGAGAGAGAGGGCGGGAGAGAGAGAGAGAGAGAGAGAGAGAGAGAGAGAGAGAGAGAGAGAGAGAGAGAGAGCGAGAGAGAGAGAGAGAGAGAGAGAGAGAGAGAGAGAGAGAGAGGGGGGGGGGGGGGAGGGAGGGCAGGAGGGCGGGAGAAAGAAATACAATTCGCTGCCAGCATTCCATTAATTGCCCTCACAATAGGTGGGAGCCTTTGGAGAATTTTCAATTTCAAAAAATGAGGAGTATGCATTCAGTTGCACTCATGTTATACCGGCACTTAAATCCTACATAGCGCAGATAAAAAAAGGGCTCAAGGATACATCCGATTGAAAGCCCTGGACCACAGCCACTTCAGAAATCCATTTAGCAAGAGGAGGGCCTCTGTTAAAACTGTTGCACCAACGTCTTTCAGAGACGCACACAAACACACACACTTACTCCTACTTACGTGCACACACAAACACACACACACACACACACACACACACACACACACACACACACACACACACACATATTTTCCTTTGTAAGAGTGATGAATCTGGCAAAGAAAGGGACACAGGACCCCAAAACTTCTTCTATCTGTCAGGAGCTCCAGCAGGCAATGGAGAAAGCAGGGAATCTGGCCTTTGGTTCGCTAGTAGGGGAAGAGATGCTCTGTGCAGGACCAAGCATGTAAGGGTTCAGGACATCTTCAAGAAGAGCACTAGCCGAGTGTCAAGACGCTGGCCTTGAGTACCAGGGCACAACCACACAAAGCACTCCACAAATAAAACATCTGACAAGAACCAGAATATAACATATTTATATATGTCCACATATATTGCAGTGTCGCACAATCGAGAGGGATGTTTGGGGATGTCCTTGAGCCTCATAGACATTCAAACCTGGCCTTATCGATCATTATGGTGGGGATTGTTGCGGTTAAGCAGACAGAGACCAAGCTGATTGTGTGATTGAAAAGCTGTGTTCTTTTTCTATTCACCGACGATGTGGTCTGGCTCTCCATTCTGAAGCGAACGTAGCATCTTTAAGGAAGCCGTGAATAGAGGTCCCCTCATGTCTCAGCCCATGTAAATAAATAACTTGCGGAGATCACACGCACAAGGCCCCCTGATACATTTAAATCCAGGAGAGAGTTTGACACTGAAACATTCCTTTGTTGGTTGATAATGAAATCCTGAGATTTGGGGGACATATGTGAACTATGAGTGAACATTTTTGAAAGACGCTGCAAAAGTAAAAATGGGAGGTTAACATAGAAGCACCTAGAAACTTACGGGCAAGTCCAGCAGTCCAAGTTTTACAATTTTGCAGATTTGCAGTTGTGGCAAAAAGCATGTGGCAATAAAGAATATAATAATAATACTTATATATATATATATATATAAAATACATATTAGGAAATATTAGCTACTAATGTAGCCTAGCATGTAAAACACAATAACTCATAATACCCCTCATATTTCATCAACATGTCACAGAATGCAGTGAAAATTAACACACAAATAATAACTTAAATATCTATTTTGTCACGTTATAACATCCATTGTAACAGGTGCTTACAACTTTTCCACCTACCCATGAGACCGCATACTCCCCATGTCTGCAGGGGCACAAAGTCCCATGGGCTCTATCAAACTAAAAGCATGGCGGAATAACATAAATCTGCTACATGTGCATGCTTAGTAGCAGGGTATATTGTCTCAATTGACTCAAGTCAACTCAAGTTCATTTGTATGGCTCAATGGCAGTGTCTTAAGCCACGGACACACTACAAGATTTTCAAAGTCAGACTGCTGTACCGTTCATACTACACGACTTGCTGTCTTGTAATCGCAAGGCTTTCAGTCGTTGTGCTGTTAACACTACATGAATGATCGGTGACAGGGGTACACACACTACACGATCCTTCACCAGGAGAAATCCTCTCTGGTCTCCAAAGTACATTTTGTCATGAAAACACGCGAGAAGTGACACAGGAAATTATGCAATACATGCGTTGAAACATGATTTGTTGTGCTACAGTTTCTTCCCCAGGTTTCCGCTCAGCCTGTGTCGTCTTGCGCTGTCATTGGCTGTATCACAAATGTGTGTCACAATGCAGGATTTGGGCTTGATGACATGTCCGAATATCTTGCCTGCTAGTTATCTGGCAGACGTCGGCGAGGCATCGGCGAGTCACATTGATTGCATCGTTGGTAGTTCACACATAGTGATCCGAGTGCCTTTTTTGCGAGCCCCGACTGAACGCCAATTTGCCTCCGATTTGAGGTTTTTGTCGGCGAGCTCCTGAATTTGTCGGCGAGCGGAAAATCTGGCTTAAAATTGTGTAGTGTGAACTCGGCATGGCAACTAGGATGTTACAGGTTGATCGAGGACTCGCTCGATGAGGATAACTTAAGAAGGATCTATTCACCTACGGATGGCTAGGAGAGCATAGGTCTCAGGCGGGTGCACTAAATTACTTTTTAGTTATTTAGCAGGCATTGTAAGGGCTTTACAGTGACATTTTGGTTTAGATGTCATTAATGAGGGGTTGGCATCTTTCTCAAGCCTACAGGGGGGGATTCAAACCCAGACCTTTTAGCTGGGAGTACAGCCTAACCAGTAGATTATCCCACCCTGCATCAAATAATGACAACTTGAAAATAGCCAAATATTGAGGCAAAATCATTTTGAGAATTCATCTTGAGCCGGCCCAAGATGCAGACACTAACTTTATATAATTTGGTCGGCATTTGAAACATGACTGTATGACCCATGACTTCTTTAGAACCTAAACAGCTTTAATGTTGACACCCGAGTTGGTCCAAATGATTTCCTGAAATAGACACAGCTTTATATTTATATACATATATAGTATGACACATCTTACATGTCTTTATAGTACATACACTCCTGTTCCATACATGCCGGACACATGAAGGACACTCCCATATTGCAACCAAGGGTCTGAACATGCAAACATTTCTATACTCTTTTATGCAACTCTATTCCCAAGCTTTTTGTCTTGATTTATAATAAACTATTTTGTTTGCTTCACCGTTCAATGTTCATTATGTGTGTAAAAGTACCGGGTAAACTTGTAAACTATAAATCCACTATGGCACATCCTTGAGTCATGTACGGCAGTTTTTTTATGCAAAAACACAAAAGATTTAATTTTCAGTTGACTTCCGCGTGTCCTTGCCTGTGCCCCCTCCGTTACACATTATCTCCACAGGCGCACAAGTCCTTGTGAGCAAGTCGGCATTCACATCTGCCAGTTTGACACATGTGATCAAAAGGTACTCTTTAGGACCAAAGTCTAAGAGAAGCTCCTCGAGAAAACATCAACAGGAGCATTAGAAGGTCCTGCAGAAGAAGAAAAACAAACTGTTAATCTCTTCTACTTCGATGAATTCTTGTTTTTATTCAGCTTTTCAGAGCTCCACAGATGTTGTTTGGCTGGAAGACCTTCAACACTCTCAACAGATGCTCTAAGATGGTTCCTCCTTCTATTTCCACACAGTTTATGTCACCAAGCCACAATGTAAAGTAACTAAAAGACCTTCCGTGGCTAAATGCCACTCTTGGTTACTCTATTGATTGCGAGTGCTACTTTTCTTTTCTTTCTTATTTTCGTACCTTTTATTTTTTCTATGACATGCTCGTCATTGACCCACACAAACAATTCTTCAGCCTCCTGACATTCTCATAGCAAACAGCGACAAGTGAACATGTTTATAGCACTAGTCGAGAGGCTGTGGAGAGCCAAGGAATAAAAACCTTTTAAAATCAAATGAAATGCTCATATTTCAAAAATGACGGTCGACCTGGCAAGTTTAGTGTTGTTGATGGGAATGGGCTGCAGAACATTGTAAGTAAAGAAATGTTCATTACTTTACTTTTTTTTTATTCAGCAGATGCTTATCCAAAAGTGAGGTGGTGAACAGTAGCTGCTGGCAGGTAGGGCTTAGGCATCTTTCTCAAGGAGGCCTACAGCTTGACTGTGGACCCTGCACATCACAAATTGAACTGAATCTGCTCCGTGAGTCTCACGTTGATTTAAAGTATCGATACAAAATAATCAATACTACTAACATTCAAACATGAACACACCTAAAAAAAATAATAATAATAATAATAATAATAATAATAATAATAATAATAATATATATATATATATATATATATATATATATATATATATATATATATATATATATATATATATATATATATATAATAAAGAATACTAGGGGACATTTGTGGTAATCTAATCCACTTTCATAGACTGGGCATCCCATAGTAAAGGGACACAGACTGAATAAAATCAGCAATGAATAATTCAGAATGTAATGAATTAATAATCTCACTTTTTGAATTTAAAATGGATACCCCTGTTGGAAGAAAATAATACACAGTATTTATGAAATAAACGTTTCATTATATTAGAATAAAAACTATGAAAAAGTGTAAAAATAGTGTGAAAATACATATTTGTCAGTTATGTTCTCAGTTCTAGGCAGTATCCAAGGGCTTGTTTTCGTCCTATCCTATGTAAGCAGTCGAGGGAGTCGCAGTGGGTGGGTGGGTGCACTTATCCAAGTCCAACATGACCGTCCACAACTGATATAAACGTCAGTTGGAATTTGTAAAAACTCATACATAATGGATATCAGGGGGCTTGGTGGAGAGGGGTGGGGTGCATCATCAATAAGCCTGAATAAGCGAGGCAGCCTTTCTCATCCTTCCAAACGGGGGGAGAACCTCCTAATGACTGCGCCTGGAGACTCCGGGATCTCCTTCAGCCCGCACCCCCCTCCCCAACCACCACCACCACTTCCACCACCCCATCAACCCCACCGCTGGACCCCCTCTCTCAGGCCCCTGCTGTCAGACCGCTAGATGTTCCCAGCTGGCACACACCACATGGACGGACCAGGGGTGGGAATATGAGCTTTTAAATTCAACATTCACGGCGGTGACTGCTGCCTGTTTTGGGCAAATCAGCAGAACATAAAACAAACAAGGTGCCTCGGGAAGACTGGAGCGTGCGTTTCTCTATTTTTTTTTTCTTACCCCCTTGGTTGGGAGGTGTGTGGTGGGTTGTCGTGGTTCGGGGCCTCTGAAGTCTTTTAAGACTGCAGCAGGAAATGCATAATAAAAATGTGTCTGTCGGCCTGTCGGTATCTGAGCGCAGTGAGAGGGGAAGAGGAACACCTTGGAGTGGTGGGGGTATTTTTTGGGTGGGTTGGGGTCGAGAACATGGATGTTACAATGGAGAGACTAGAGAGAGATTAGATTTGGATGACAGAGAGAGAGCGAGAGAGAGAGAGAGAGAGACTGGTTGAGACTTGGTGATGCTAGCTTCTATTGTGTCCTGTATCAGCTGGGCTAAGGTCATCTCCAGGCATTGGGGAAGGGATTCGGGGGGGGGGGGGGGGGGGGGGGGGGGGGGGCACCTCTATCTTCCCTCTCCTGACCTGCATTTAGACATAAACAGGAAGTGCCCCCCCCCCCGGGAAAGAGGGGAAGTAATATTTTTCACAGCTGCATGCCGGACAGGACAATGCTGATAATAGGAGCCGTGGTTTTATTCAATGTTTTAAAATAATACCCTCAACCACAATGCAATCTAGAGTAAGGCAACATGATTTCATTTTTTAAATATGAATTATTTTTCTACACTATAGACAGACACATTATGGCCCTTGCTCTTTTGGTCCTCAGTCCTAGGTCTCGAGTCTCTTCCTGTCAGAGGCTCAGGACCGTTTCCTGCTCAGACCACAGATAAACCCTTTACGTCTCTTTGTCTTTGGTGTTTGGATGCAGATGAAAGCTACGCTCACAGTCCTGGGAGCCGTGTGATCAGTCAGCGTGTGACCGTTTATATGACACACCTATGGTACTCATTGCATCTGCAAGTTG
>JAOPHQ010001678.1:0-11884 GCA_030340625.1 Merluccius polli | reverse complement strand
TGTGTGTGTGTGTGTGTGTGTGTGCAGCTGTGTAACGAGCTGCTGGGTGACAACGTGAGTGACAAATATTAAGTGAATCACGACTCAAAATAGGACAAAAAAATAGGAAAACAAACAACCCCCCCCCCCCCGCCCCAAAAAAATCAAAAAAATACAACTATTTACATAAAGATTGATGTGTCAGAAAGCGATGCCAGCGGCGGTGATACACACACAGAGCGCCACATCATCGGACCACAGCCGCGGCGGCGCGCCTTTCTTTCTTCCAGGCGGGAAAAACGGCGCGGTGTAGTTTCTGTTTTCTTGAAACTCTTCCTTCATTATATTTCTTCCACATCTCAAAGTGGTGATCGCAAAAAACAAAACTGTACACCCGGTGACAGGAAGATGAAAAAAAAAAAAAAATGAAATCATCACAATAATAACTTTTTTTTTTTGTTAACACGGTGACAGTTCCCCCCCAAACCCCGAAGAAAGTGGATAAAACAGGAGGCGCTGCACACTACTGGTTTAAGACACGCCCCCCCCCCCCCGGTTACGCCCAACCGCCACCGCCGCCGCCCCCCCCCGCACGCCACCACCAACACACGCCCCTGCAAACCCAAAGTAAATGTATTAACGTAAATGAAACAAAATATTCCTGAGATGCAAAGCAAAACAACGAAAGCTAATAATCTCCATGCCTTCCCGCTTATTGAAGGCCGCAGTATGCTCGCCGTTCCCAAGCTGTCGCGCGACAATGTGACGTCAAAATGACGCCGATCTCGCCGGCGCGACAGGATTTTGGCCCGGTCGCGCCGCGTCGCGCCGCGCACCACTCTTTTTTTTTCAGCTGAGAGCGTCAAAGCGGAAACAGGAAACTGGACGAGTTCGAAGGCACATTTTAATGCGCCTTATTTCTAAGGCTTCTTTCTTTATATTTTTCTATTTTACTGTGTGGTGTATATTTTTTCGCTAATACATCGTGGTTTTACGTTTAAGTGCTGTCTACTGTTGTTGTGGTCAAAGACGAGTGAAATTACGTGGCTGAAAAACTATCTCAAAGCGGCATTAAGTTATAAAATAAAATAATATAAATATATATAATTATATGAATATATATAATCATTAAGTTATGAAGATAGATGCTTACAAACACTATTCATATGAGAACTGCCATACACTGGAATGTGGATGTAGAATAATATCAATGTAATATAGCCTATATATATATATATATATATATATATATATATATATATATATATATATATATACAGTATATATATATATATATATATATATATATATATATATATATATATATATAAAGTAATAGCCATAATGCTGTATAGTGAGAGACATCCCGGTGAACTAAACCTTCTAGTCCCAGAGCCAAGAGGGTTTTATTTATGTTTTTGAGCCCAAAAGGTTCAATGGGTGTTTCTTATGCAGAAAATTGTGAGGAATTCAAAAATGCAAGTCTTACAAACCTAAAGGTAGACACACATTCACAATATTAATTTGAAGTCGGGTACCTGTTCATCTCAGTTTTCACTTTTGTTTGGGAGTGGTTTCAAGCAACATGTGCCTAAATCCATATAAACGTAGGCAAATGACACCAAATTGGGCTTACTAGCACAATTTTGCAGTGCTGATTTCAAATCTGTGACTTATTTTGCTCTCAAACTGTTTTATGACCCTCTATTTTGCATTTCAAGATGGCCGCCGATCTACGCACCCATACACCACACATTGTTTTATATTGACAATTCCAGTAGTTTACCAAAAACACAAGTCTAGTATTTTAAATGGCTGTCTTCTGTAGGAAACAGTCTCAGGATTTAAGTCTGTAAATTTGATAAACCTACCTGTTGCCATTCATTCACTGTATTACTTCAAACCTATGTCACTCGTCAATGTTTTTTATGACATTTTTAATGTATGATGGAGAGATATTGCAAAATCCATTATTTCCTTAACTTTATCAAATATCATCCAATGAATGATTGATAATGAGCATTATTTAGGTATAAAAGATAATTATGATTATAATATAATATAATTATGATAATTATTTTATTTCAAGAATTTTATTATGTACATGCAATGGTAACTTAATATTTTTATTTTGTAAAGACAAAATGTTTTTGAAAATGTTAACACCAACATATATAAATTATATCATAGATACACAATCAATCATCTTCCTCTTCATCATCACTTTCATCACTGGAGTAGGAGAAGAATTCCTCATCCATGTCATCAGTAGGGGAATCAGTGTCTTCCTTGCTGAGAATGTTGGCAATACTCTGAGGTAGCTGTTCGCCATCATACCAGTTGATACCATACTGGTTGTCCTTCAACATCCATCCATGGTCTTTAGGATCCAGGTCTGAAGGATTTCTAGCTGGGGCATTCTTCCACAAGTAGGCAATATACTGTAGTTTGCTCTTCGGACTTTGTTGACCAGTGAAGAATGACAAGGAGGCATATCACTTGGGTTGACACCTTTCATTTTGCTGAGAGGCTGGGTCTTTGTTTTGCTAGGTGCATACTTCTGCTCGAACAGAGCCAACCTGACATCATTGACCTTAGAGAGCTTTGGCATTGAATACATGCAGCATGTGAACTTCTCTATCTCTTTCATTGTGTTGTCATCAACTGTGTCACTTCTACCAAGGCAGGCAAATGCACTGACAAATTGTTGTCTCTTCTTCATCAGGTCAAATGGTCTCATCTTTCCCTTGTTCACAAAGGAAGCTGAGTAGTCTGACCCAGTGTAGGCATGAAATGCAGGCAAGGCTTCAAGGAGTTCTCTGTCCATATGTTCAACCAGCTGGGACATGTTGATATACCGCCTTGTGTTGTTTGAGCTCAGACCAACATCCATCCAGACCAATGGTTTGTCAGGCATTTGTGAGATGTGATGTAACAGGAGTACAAACACATCTGTGTCAGAACACCTCACAGCAACTGTGGGCTTTTCATTTGTCAGCAGCCTTGATAGATGAAACAATTCAATTCAATTTTATTTGTATAGCGCCAATTCATAACAGAAGTTATCTCAGGGCACTTTTCAAATGGAGCAGGTCTAGACCAAACTCCTAATAACATTTACAGAGACCCAACAGTACCACCATGAGCAAGCACTTGGCACGGGGGCAAGGAAAAACTGCCTGTTAAAAGGCAGAAACCTTGGACAGACCCTTCGGCTCTAGGTGGGTGGTCATCTGCCTTGACCAGTTGGGGTGAGAGAGAGAGAGAGAGAGAGAGGAGAGAGAGAGAGAGAGAGAGAGAGAGAGGAGAGAGAGAGAGAGAGAGAGAGAGAGAGAGAGAGAGAGAGAGAGAGAGAGAGAGAGAGAGAGCAAGCAACTACATCAATGCACTAGCACCAATGATGGGGGACAGCAAGCAGCAACAACAGTAACTGTATATAACTGGTAACTGATATTAGCAATGGCAGTCAAGCAGGACCATGGAGGCTCCGCCAGGATCCATGAGAACCTGCGAGACGAGAAAACACAAGAACTCCGGGGAAGAAGTGTTAGTAACATGCATTAATGGGACATGAATGTGTGCACACAGAGAGAGAGAGAGAGAGAGAGAGCGAGAGACTCAGTGCACCAAGGGAAATCCCCCGATAGTCTAGGCCTATAGCAGCATAACTAAGGGATGGTTCAGGACTCACCTGATCCAGCCCTAACTATAAGCTTTATCAAAGAGGAACGTCTTAAGCCTACTCTTAAATGTGGAGAGGGTGTCTGCCTCCCGAACCACAACTGGAAGCTGGTTCCACTGAAGAGGAGCTTGGTAACTGAAGGCTCTGGCTCCGGTTCTACTTTTAGAAACTATTGGAACCACCAGTAGCCCTGCATTCAGAGAACGCAGTGTTCTAGTGGGGTAGTAGGGTACTATGAGCTCTTTGAGATATGAAGGGGCCTGCCCATGAAGAGCTTTATAGGTGAGGAGGAGGATTTTAAATTCTATTCTAAATTTTACAGGGAGCCAATGCAGAGAAGCTAGTACAGGAGAGATGTGATCTCTTTTCCTAGTTCCTGTCAGTACTCGCGCTGCAGCACAAATCCTGGTGTCCGCTTCCTCGTGTGTGCAAGCCAGATCTGCTGCTTCTTTATGAATAACTGAGCCTTGCTGGACTGTGTAATGATAGCACACATCATCTACTGCAAGATACACATGGTGGCCAGCAAGTGTGTTAGGATCTGCATGGCTAGCCCATTCCCGAGCAAGAAACTTCAGGAATGCCGTTTTGAAGGCTGGTGACTTAAGGGCTTTCTGCCATTATTTTTGGTCGATGCTGCCCAGGACCTGTAATGGAGTAGGCAGTGTCATCTGCTGATCGCCTGGAGTGTTCAAGATCCTTGATGGATGGATTCTTGTAAACATCACAGATCATATCGACTCTCTCTGACATTCTGCAGAGTATCTGTAGTATCTGTAGTATCAGCGACGCCACTTCTCCCAAGGTGACGGGCAGGTTTTGTAGTGCATGCAAGAGAAACATACCATCAACAAGGGTGACATCAACAGGACTTCCAGGGCATGTGCTGTCCACTTCATTCTCAAGCTTGTGCAGAAGTTTAGACTTGTCTGTCTTGTTGAGGCTATGTGTGCCATCATTACACAGTCCAGCAAGGCTCAGTTATTCATAAAGAAGCAGCAGATCTGGCTTGCACACACGAGGAAGCGGACACCAGGATTGTGTTTCATCTATCAAGGCTGCTGACAAATGAAAAGCCCACAGTTGCTGTGAGGTGTTCTGACACAGATGTGTTTGTACTCCTGTTACATCACATCTCACAAATGCCTGACAAACCATTGGTCTGGATGGATGTTGGTCTGAGCTCAAACAACACAAGGCGGTATATCAACATGTCCCAGCTGGTTGAACATATGGACAGAGAACTCCTTGAAGCCTTGCCTGCATTTCATGCCTACACTGGGTCAGACTACTCAGCTTCCTTTGTGAACAAGGGAAAGATGAGACCATTTGACCTGATGAAGAAGAGACAACAATTTGTCAGTGCATTTGCCTGCCTTGGTAGAAGTGACACAGTTGATGACAACACAATGAAAGAGATAGAGAAGTTCACATGCTGCATGTATTCAATGCCAAAGCTCTCTAAGGTCAATGATGTCAGGTTGGCTCTGTTCGAGCAGAAGTATGCACCTAGCAAAACAAAGACCCAGCCTCTCAGCAAAATGAAAGGTGTCAACCCAAGTGATATGCCTCCTTGTCATTCTTCACTGGTCAACAAAGTCCGAAGAGCAAACTACAGTATATTGCCTACTTGTGGAAGAATGCCCCAGCTAGAAATCCTTCAGACCTGGATCCTAAAGACCATGGATGGATGTTGAAGGACAACCAGTATGGTATCAACTGGTATGATGGCGAACAGCTACCTCAGAGTATTGCCAACATTCTCAGCAAGGAAGACACTGATTCCCCTACTGATGACATGGATGAGGAATTCTTCTCCTACTCCAGTGATGAAAGTGATGATGAAGAGGAAGATGATTGATTGTGTATCTATGATATAATTTATATATGTTGGTGTTAACATTTTCAAAAACATTTTGTCTTTACAAAATAAAAATATTAAGTTACCATTGCATGTACATAATAAAATTCTTGAAATAAAATAATTATCATAATTATATTATATTATAATCATAATTATCTTTTATACCTAAATAATGCTCATTATCAATCATTCATTGGATGATATTTGATAAAGTTAAGGAAATAATGGATTTTGCAATATCTCTCCATCATACATTAAAAATGTCATAAAAAACATTGACGAGTGACATAGGTTTGAAGTAATACAGTGAATGAATGGCAACAGGTAGGTTTATCAAATTTACAGACTTAAATCCTGAGACTGTTTCCTACAGAAGACAGCCATTTAAAATACTAGACTTGTGTTTTTGGTAAACTACTGGAATTGTCAATATAAAACAATGTGTGGTGTATGGGTGCGTAGATCGGCGGCCATCTTGAAATGCAAAATAGAGGGTCATAAAACAGTTTGAGAGCAAAATAAGTCACAGATTTGAAATCAGCACTGCAAAATTGTGCTAGTAAGCCCAATTTGGTGTCATTTGCCTACGTTTATATGGATTTAGGCACATGTTGCTTGAAACCACTCCCAAACAAAAGTGAAAACTGAGATGAACAGGTACCCGACTTCAAATTAATATTGTGAATGTGTGTCTACCTTTAGGTTTGTAAGACTTGCATTTTTGAATTCCTCACAATTTTCTGCATAAGAAACACCCATTGAACCTTTTGGGCTCAAAAACATAAATAAAACCCTCTTGGCTCTGGGACTATTCACTGCATATCTATTGTTTAAGAAATTAAAGACACAGGGGAACCAGTATTAGATCTGTTCTTGTAGTGCGTAGAAACAGAGAAGTCGGTCGCCTTTCCTCAGTGGCGCCACCTCTGTTCAGGAGAAGACTGCAACTACTGTCGCGGCCAGCAGCGCGAATATAAACAGTCACGGCGCTCCCGTGGTGACGTCACATTGTAGCTTGGGAACGGCGAGCATACTGCGGCACAGCGGTGAGTCGCGCGCCATGCTGGGGATCCTTTTCCAGACCCTTTGTTTTTTTCCCGCGCGTGCTTCACATGTTTCTGGCGCGTGCTGAAGCGCGTGGAGGCGCCCGAAAGGAGGGACGGGGACATCGAGGGACCCGACGCGCCGACGACGCTAAGTTCACACCGATGCACAGAAAACGATGACTAAACGGAAAGAACAAATAAAATCCTGCACATCGTCTGCTGCGTCTGGCGAAGAAAGAAAGATAAGTTTTTAAAGTTTTGTAAGCGTCGCTGCTGCTGCTGCTGCTGCTGTGGGTTTTTAATGAGCGCGGCGCGTCGTGAGGTCGTTTCCCCGGCGGGGTTTGAAGGTGGTGCGTAAAAGAGGAGGAGTGTGTTTACGCGCGTGAAGCAGCAGAGGCAAAAGGTTTAAAGCTTTAAAGTTTTAACGGACAAACAAAAGAAAAGTGTGAAACCCGGACCCATGAAACACAGCGACAGTTATGGCGCCTATGAAAGCAGAGCACCCCGGCGCGCGCGTCGGCAGTTAAACACACAAAATAATATACACACTATTATATAAAAACACAAACATTGGAAAAGTGTGGGTACAGGTCGTTGTTCACAGCAACAAAATCAAATAAAAAGCACATCCATTTGAATCTTTTATTCAGAAAAACGATTAAATGAGAGCATATTTTGTGTGTGTTTTCTAACAGCACATTGTGTCAAATAAAAACACAACTGTTTTTAAAAATGCAATTTCATAAACGCATCATCATAAAAGCTATGAATCTCATGTATCTCATAACCCATTTATTGATGAGGAATAGATTATTTCCATGACAACGCCTGGATTTACTAACACTTTAGTTTAATACTAATGTCTTTCTGCTGTGGAGTGATCCAGAAGGTTGAACCAACAAAGCACTTAAGCGTTGGCAATATGAAAAGTGGAAATGTGGATTTGGGCGATCTGGGTTCAAAACTAATAGATACACGTTGTAATATTATATGGTTGGACCTAGGGTGTGGATATAATTCATGTTCAACCTCTACTTTCAACTCAAAAAAGGAGAAAGACATTCATTAAACGATTTCCAACTGGGAATTCACTAAAACAGTTTTGTTACACACATAAAGTAATCGATGACTAATCTATATTTTTTTCCGTTTTAACAACCGAATGAGTGGTTTTTACATTACGCTATAAATGAAACACAAACAAGTCTCGTATGTTGTCCCTCCTAGTAGATATGTTTCAGGTCTGGATACCATAGTGTTGATCAGTTCTTTCTTTTTCTTTTTTTTTTTTACAAGATTTATTTCAACGTATTCTATGAAATATGACAGTTGATTAAATTCCCCAAAGTCCCACATATAGGTCAAACATAACTACTGTAGGCAAATCTTGAATGTAATATACAGAAGTAGTTTTCTTTGAAGTACACTGTTCCTGGTCTTCTTCAATGCAGGGTGAACTTTTAAAGTCAGTTGCGGAAAAGGTTATGATGACGTCTCTACAAAAAATATGAAAGAAAATGACAAACAAAGCGCAAGGCCAGCGGATAATACAGCTTGATTTTCCTCAATGTTACCAATATTCGACTTTTATTTCTCCTTGCTCCTTACACATCACTTCCCTTCTGGACATTATGCCACAAACATTCGGCGACTTCACCGTCCGGGTCACCGCAGTCGATCCCTTTTGAAACAATCTTCATTTCAAATAAATTAAGGTAAGAGAAATCAAAAAACAAAAAACAAAAGAAAGCATGCCAATCTGTAGTACCAAAGTAAAGTTTACCACACATTATATACATGCCTTGTACACTTGAACGAATCAAAGTGGTATTTTTTCATGATATGCAGATGCAGTAACAAATGAAGAAAACATAATTCCTGTTGTAAATAGATATAGTGGCTAATATACACATCTGAAGGGATCAGGGAATCGAAAGTCTATAACAGCAAATTTTCACTTAATCACATTTTTTTTTTTTTTTTAGCAGACACAATATACAACTTGGAGCTCAGATACCATAACCCCCCCCCCGCCTCCACACACACACACACACACAAAAAAAAGTCAAATAAAAACACATATAAAACAGAAATAAAGCAACACACACTACTAAGACTTGTCCATCCCTCCAGACTCGGAGCGAGAGATTCGGGGTCAGGAGCCGTTCTGCGTGGGGATGGTTACTGGCGAGGGAGCGCCCCTCTCTGAACCGGGTTTTTGTGCTTCTGTATTTCGTCTCCGCGTGTTTAGTATTGGGGGTGGGGGGGGGGGGGGGGTGGGGGGGCAGCAGCACAAGGTCCCCCAGTAGTAGGACCAAACATCAAGGTCCCCCAGTAGGACCAAACATCAAGGTCCCCAGTAGGACCAACATCAAGGTCCCCCAGTAGGACCAACATCAAGCGCGTCTGGACTTAGTGAAGTAAGCCATGAGGTGAGGCGGTGATATAATGCGTCCTTTGTATTAGGATCCGCCCTGGTGAAGCACGGAAAGCATCTGGCGGCGGCGGGCGGCGGCGTACCTGTTGATATGCCGCCATAACAGCCAACAAAACACGAGAGTAGAAAAGTCGGGGTGTGTGTGTGGTGTGTGGTGTGTGTGTGTGGGGGGGGGGGGGGGGGTTGGGGGGTTTGTGTGTGTGTTTTTTTTGTTGTTTTTCTTTTCTTTTATCATATAGTCGCTGGAAACAACCGGTGGTTAAAGAGCGCAGGCCGTACTTCAAGCGGGGGCAAAGAGTCAAAGTCATTGGAAAATATCCGCAAAACCACTACAGGTACAGATGTTCATCAGACGTGTCATCATATAGCCTCCAGTGAGCGAGCTGAAGTGATGGGGGTGGGGGTGGGGGGTGGTGGTGGTGGTGGTGGGAGGGGGGAGTGGGGGGGGTGTATGTAGTCCAGACAGAGACCAGACCTGGTTGGTGGTGGTTGAACCCCCCCCCCCCCCCCCCCACACACACACACACCCAAAAGAGCCACAGATGTTGTGAATCACAAAATAGTAGCAGAGCGACGGCGTGAGACAACGCCACGCGATAAACGCCACGCTTTAGCTCAAAGCACGGCTAAAGCAGAGCGGGATTTACAGGCTAATAAGCGACAGAGAAACGGCGGATGATGTTGGCGTCGGCGATGCGTGTGTGTTTTTTTTTCTCCTTTTATTTCTGTTACTGATTGTGTGTATTTCGACGCGGGCGCAACAACACCTAAGCGTCTCGTACGTATATTTTTGGTGTGACTTAAAACTCGGCTTAAAACAGTTACTACACTAACCTTTTACCTGATGGACTAGAAAGAAAAGGTCGAAAGTAAACACGCGCACGCACACGCACATACATACACACGCACACACACACACACACACACACACACACACACACACACACACCGGACCAACCCTGCTACAGTGTTACAGAAATCCCTCTGCTTATCTTACATGTGTTTTTTTTTTTTTTCTTTCTTTTTAATTACAAGTCTGTTCAGAGGAGGGGCGGGGCGGACGAGGAGGAGGAGGAGGAGGAAGAAGAGGAGCAGGAGCAGGAGCAGCAGGAGGAAGGTGGAGGGTAATCTCAACATACCATAATCGGGGGGGTTGATAAGACATCAATAAGGCAGAAAGAGCGTGGGGCTTTCATTGCGAAGAGAAAAAGAAAAAAAACATAAGAAAAATAAGAAAAAAATCAAAATGCATAACTGAGAGCAGTGAGCCGAAAGCGGTGGAAGATCAGCCAGGAAAGTGATGACCTGGAGATCGTTTCCTTTACCAATGTGTTGACAGAGGACACATGAAGGCATCGATAAGAGCTGGAGCTGTGTGTGTTGTGTGTGGGTGCGATTGTGAGTGTGTGTGTGTGTGTGCGTGTGTGTGCATGTGTGTAGTAGTAGTAGTAGTAGTAGGCACAGTGTACATGATGCGGTTGTGATAGGTATCTGAAGACGGTGTGCGATAGGGAGTGGTGGATCTATGAACCGCGGCGGGAGGGAGGGAGGGAGGAAAGGAAGGGAGGGAGGGAGGGAGGGAGGGAGGGAGACCGTGTGTTGCATTGGCACACGTGTGTATGAAGATAATCACGTCAAAGTTGACAAAAAACAAGGAAAGGTGAAGGAGAGGGAGAAGATGGCCTCCCTGTGAAAAATGAAATGAGAGCCATGGTGCAGAAAGGCAGTGAAGAGGACAACAGCCGACTGACCCGTCCTGGGGCCCCTGGGCACCCCCGTCCCAGGGGCCTGGGGGGGGGGGGGGACCGTGGCTGGGGGTCCGAAGCCGAGGAAACACAGGAGGAGGAGGAGGAGGAGGAGGAGGAGGAAGAGGAGGAGGAGGAGGAGAAAAAGGAGGAGGAGGAGGAGCAGAAGGGGGGGGGGGGGGGGGGGGCAGAAGGAGGAGAAGAAGAAAGCAGAGAAGGAGGTCAAAAGAGTGAAAGTAGTGGGGGAGGAGGGCGTGGAGGGAGGGAGGGAGCGGAGCGGCTCCCCCTGCAGTCTAAATGAAGTACTCCTTCTTCTCCTCTGTGTGTGCGTGGTTCCCCTCGGCGTTGATGATGGCCGTGTCGGCGTCGGGCGCGTCGTCCGCCCCCTTGGCCTCATTGGTCAGGTACGTTCCTGCGGGAACCAATGAGGAAGCGGCGGGTTCAGAGAGACGACACCTGAAGCAACGTCTGTCTGTCTGTCTGTCTGTCTGTCTGTCTGTCTGTCTGTCTGTCTGTCTGTCTGTCTGTCTGTCTCTCTATCTCTCTATCTCTGTCTGTCTGTCTGTCTGTCTGTCTCTGTATCTATCTATCTCTGTCTGTCTGTCTGTTCATTCTGTCTGTCTTCAGCATTTTCAATTCAATTCAGTTCAAAAGTTTAATGACCACAACAAAGCCAGTCCTGGTTGAATTTTCAGCTCAAAACAAACAACATAACAGATCAGAAGAATAATAAGCAACGCATTTTTTTCTACATCAAAACTATCAAATATGGAATCGTGTAATAATAACCTTAAAATAACCCTAAAATATATTTGTTTTTCACCAAAGTATCCCTCCTGTGCGTACTCTTGGGTTTGTCCCCACCTGCCCTGTGAGGCCAGGCTCACCTTTATGTCTGGCCAGGTATCTCCCCAGAACGATGATCAGACACAAGGTGACGAACACCACCACCGCCACCACTCCTCCGATCAGGGCGTGGTCGGTACCGTGTTGCCCCAGCGCATTGGGATCTGGAGAGAGAGAGAGAGAGAGAGAGACATAGAGACCGAGGAAGAGAGACAGACACAGAGAGAGCGAGAGAGAGCGAGCCAGAGAGAATTAATTCACAAGGCAAAAAAAAAAAGATAAGCG